>QFEQ01000825.1:0-10864 GCA_003316335.1 Hemileccinum impolitum | reverse complement strand
ACTTGCCAGTGTGTACAAGAGCAAGAGCATATCCGGCAGTTTAGTAAAAATTCTCATGCTCAATCAGCAATGGTTTAGGAGTCCCATCACCAAAAAGCCCCAAATCTAGTGAGGCATTGCAAGGTCTTACTAGGTTCCCATGACCTTGCTAACACTTTCAGAGCCTTGCAAGGTAATGCCAGATAGACCACCAAGACTGGCCTGACCTCACATCATATGAGTCTCAACCTCTGACCTTCCAAAGCCTTGTGAGGTCTATGACCTTGCTTACTTTGACAAGGCAGATAGGTTCATGATTGGAACCCCCAAGGGATTACCAGCCTGAGAGCTAATCTTCACTTGAGTGGCTGTGACTTTCATCATTCTCCTGGATCAGTAAGGCTACCAGCTGTGCACTGACTCCTTTTCTTTCACACCTATAACCAAGTGTATCAACAATGAGCAAAGACAAATATTGAATTTGTGTTCACACTCTTGCCGTCCCTCCTTAAGACACAGCCACCATATATCACACCATGTCACCGTCACTTCGGTCACAGCCGAGTGGAGTATGAAATTATGGGTCCTCGGCCAACCTATCAACCTGTGTGCATGCCAGTGCTCCTGACCTTCACACCTCTAGTAGTACTTTCAAGGCCCTGGAAAAATACTAGACAATAATCTTTCGCATCCAAGTCTCTCAATCTCTAAGCAGGCAGGCTTGTTGATACTTTGTGCAACACTGAGACAACGTCAGGATCACATGACTAAGTCGCGTGCCACAAATACATACATAGTTTAGACTCCGAATGAATTCCACTTGTTTCCGTTACACAACCATATGTTGTCACCCCCCTTGATCACGCAGGTCTTGTTCTTCAATGCCATTCCTGATCAATGTCTGGATGGTTACATTACATGCCTTTGATCTGAGTGAGTCTCTAGTGGTCTGCAATTGGATGGATGCTGCTCACATGAATCGGATGTAGCCAGCATATGTAATCTCGATCAAGATTGCTTGGATCCACGTATTCGTAAAGCACCCCTCCCACTAGTGGGCACCCCATCATCTCTGCAAAGTGGAACCCGGCTCGTTGATGCCTGAATGGATTTAAAATGTTTGGTGCGCATTTTCTCCAGACTGTCTAGTAGTAGTCCTCACTGTCTTTCCATCCCGCGCTCCTGTTTCCCCACTCGCTTGTCATCTTGTTATCTCTCAGTCCGTACCGCTTTCTCTCTGCTGAACAGTCACTCACACGCGCACACCTTGGACCTTGTATCACTCTTTTATGTGTTTACACCGCATAGATGTACTGTAGATTCTTCAATCTTAGTAAGCCAGTGGTGGGCTAATATTACCTTGAGCGAGCTCGTAAGAGAGCACCTGAGCGGAATGGCCTAGCATTGGCTAGCAAGAGCTATCTAGATGGGACCAGCAAGACCACCTAGCAAGGCGTTCTCGGCATGGAGTATCTCCTTGCAACACCTGGGATGCCAATCCGCCTTGCACGGCCTTGCAATGCCTTGCTAGATCCAGGACTTTTTGGTGATAACCCGCCAAGACATAGTAGATTGTATCCAGGGAGCTCTGCAGCAAGAGCATGGAACTTTCATTGAACTTTGGCACTCTTCCAGCTTTGTCGACCGTTGCATGCAAGTTACCAATCAGTTTTAATCGCTGTTTAGATATGGAAAGCTTGCATCCAGATGGCTCTTCTGGCAACTTCAACAACTACGTCCCGGTCATTGTGATTGTCCATCTCATCTCATAGCGGTTGTTTGGCAGTCATTGTCTCCCTTTTTGGGGTGTTTACACGACTTCGACGACGGCGATCGCAGCACGACGAGCAGACATGGCAGACGACGAAAATCTTGTCTCACGAAGGCCGAGGCGGAGTACGGCCGGGAATCGGTGTGTGTTGTTGGATGTCGTACTCGTCGACGGTGCTCTGACCTGACCTAGGATGGAGCTAGCATTGGCAGAACTCGCACTCGAGGAACCACAACAGCCCGAGGAGGATGTTGAATTTGTCATTGACAAGGGTAAGTTCTTTCCAATCCATATCACGCCTTTTCAGGTTCAAGTTATTTTGGCACCTTGCCACTCGGTAGAGGAGGAGGACGTCTTTGAGTCAGATTTTGCGAGCACAGACGAAGAGGCGGCGCAAGAGGGCATCGAGGAGGATGATAAAGGCGTTTTGGAGGAGGAACGGAGAGAGCGTAAGGTGAATATCGGTATTTCTGGTCTTTCGAGAACGGGACGTTGACCCTCGCTCTGCGTAGACCGCACGTGCACGCGTTGAGAAAGCTACTGCAGCAGCACATGCACGGCAGCGGGTGACGTTCAATCCAGAAGCGACGTCCTTACAACCAAAGTCACCGTCAACTCAAAAAACAAAACGACGTGTGTCGTTGGGTGTCGTCGTGAATGCTGAGACTGGCGAAGTAATCGAGGGCGGTGCGGGGAGGGTAGGTGTCAAGAGGCAGAGTCAGAGGCGACATACAGTCATGAATACCTCTGCCACTGTAAACCGTATCAAAGATGCCGAGGAGAAGCGGGTATGTGGTGACTTTCGATGGGCTAGTGTTTGCATCTCGCTCATAGGACGTCGCATATAGGCTGCGATTCCAAAGAAGACGAAGATGAGCACTCGATCACCGACTCAAGATGAGCTCATCGCACGGGCACTTGACACCGAGGAAGGAAACATCACAGAACACAGAAATTACCTCCGTCTTGAGGATGAGAAACGCGCCAAGGCGCGCGTGGTCAAGCAATCCATCGAGGGCCCTGTCCTGCGGTGGATCAGCAAGAAGGAAACAATCCAGGTGGAAGTCCAATTTCCATCACTCCCATCCCCAACGACAGCGACGACGAACGCCAATTTGTACGCAGGCAAGTACAGTTTTGTGTACACTTCGAGCATGGGCGCGGGAACGGTAGGAAGTCAAGCGTATAGTATGCCGTTTTATACATATACCCCGCTTGCCGCTCAGAGCGCGGGATGGAAATCCCGAGAAACGTCCACATCTGCGATTGCGTCGTACACGAGGGAGAATCCACCGATGTCTTCCACAAGTACATCGACAACTCCGACGTCGTTGATATCAAACACCGCACTACCTATAGCAACCACCTCTTCCTCGAGCATCCAGGATCATGCTGCATCTGCTGTATGTGCCGTCTCCTGCATTCTATCAACCTCATCATTCCAGCAGCAACCACAGCAACCACAGCAACCACAATCACAGCTACAGCTACAATCTCCAGCACTAATGCAAGCGCAATCCTCAGCACAATTCCAACCCTCACCGATCCTCTTCTCCTACCCACCCGTCTCCACCGTACCCTTTATCGCCCACCGCACCGAAGACGTGTGCAAAAATTATGTAATTCACGAACTCTCCCAGTCCACACCCTCAAAACCACCGTGGAAAGATACCATGTCGGCCATGTTTGGCGATCATGTGGAGTGGGACCAGGTAAAGGTTTTCACGAGCAGGGGACGACCTCTGTGTGAGTGATTTTCACGTTCTTGTTCTTTCATTTTTGTTCAGCGCATTTTCCTCATTTCTGTGCGCGTCTATGGTGGTGCCAACGACCTCTTCTCTGGTCATCCGTTGTCATTTGGCATAAAGCCCGACCGATCCGTACTTGTCCCATCACTGGCCTACCCGCCAAGTACCGTGATCCGAAGACAAACGTTCCATTCGCTGACGCGGGTGCGTATGACGTGTTGACGAGAGTACTAGGGAGGAAATACGCGTGGTGTAGTGCGTTGGGTTGTTATGTGGGGATGAGTGAGATGGGTCGCAAGGACGTGGACTCGGGTGGAAACGCTGAGGGGAGCGGGAATGCGGATCCGATGTCGAAAACAGGAGAGGCGCGTGGTGCAGATGAAAACGATGTTACAGACGATAGCCGTGAGGGTGAGGAGCTAGATGAACGCAGTACGAAGCGGCGCAAGGTCGGGGTTGTAGAGGGATGATGGACCGACCTACTATCAGCATCTGCAAAAGCTGCCTCCTCGACAGGTAAATACACATCTCACTCTATCAACGGACATTGCACAATAACTCGTCTTAATTAAGCTTCTACAACCCGATGTTGGCAGCGTGCCAAGTAGTATAACGTGAACATGGATATGTCGCCGAAAAAGTGTGTCAAATGTAGGTGACCTCCCCAAAGGTCACTATCCCAGGTCGTCGCTTCTCCCCCGACTTGGTTGCCTTGTGCTGCTCATCCCCAGCTGCCAACGTCGACTTTTTGGGACTGCCGTATTCTGGCACCCCTAACCGCGTAGATAGCGCCGAGAGCGGCGCTGAGGTGAAGTGTGAGTGGCGACCATTCGTACGGGAGAAGTGGTACACTCACATGTCTCGGACGTGGGGCTCTGCCCGGCCGCCCCGACCAAGGTAGGGCTTCCGCATTCGGAGCCTAACAAGAGCGATTTCGTTGCCGATCCCGATGCTGCTTTTGTCATTGACGATAATTGTGCGTAATGGCAGATCAAGAGCGCAGAATGTTAGGAATGCTGGTGGCACTGGGTGTACGAAACAACACATAAACGAACGTACCGTTCGACGTGGCTCGAGCCTGTGAGGCTGGTCCGGGACCGGAGCCAGGCTTTGGTGCCGGCGGTGATAGGGTCACTGCTGGCGAGGACAGCTTGCGAGGATAGTCCGACCACCTTAGGGATGAAGCATGTTCGTCATTCTCTTTCGACGTGCCGGCTTGTTGTGACATGCTGGGCGGCCAAAAATCAGGCGTGATGGGTTCTGAGGGGATAAAAGACGGGGGCTGCGGGGGCGACGGTGCATGTGGGATGAAGGGCACTGCCGTAGAGGATGTGGCGTTGAAAGATGCTCCGTCAAACGGGGTGGCATCGTATGGTGTCGCGTTGAAGGATGTGGTTGGCGGTGGATACCACGGGGCCGTCCAAGGTGTCCTACCGACGGGTACGACTGAGGAAAATCAGGACGCTGCCGATCTCGCTGGCACTAACATCGATACGGAACGCACCTGGAGGCGCAGCGCCAACGCTATTGTGAGACTGTGGATGCATATGGCCTAGTTCTCCGGGCCTCGGTGGATAGGAATACGTTCTCGCGGTCATACTCCGCAACTCGGTCAATCGGTCGTGCATCTCCCTCATAAGCCATTCGCTGTGACTCTGCATCTGTCTCGTTAGTTCTTGTTGCTGATTCATACTTGCGCGATGCGCAAGTCGTTGGTCCTGATAGTGTTCCGGCACACATGTTTATGAGTGCTGATGCGCATGAAGTATCTGGATAACCCGCTCACCCTCAAAATTTCGAGCAGTGCATCATGCAGAGGGGCCTGAGGTTGAGGGAAGATCTGTGAAGATTTATGGATCAGGTGTCGAACGAAAGGTGATTGTCGAGCACACTTACTGGACTAGGTGGCATTACTGCCTCAGTTGGTGGTTGAGCCAGAACATATGGTTGCTGAACATGGATGTTCATACCAGCAGGTGGTGAAGTGATCGTCTGTGGGACAAATCAGCGCTTATTCGCTCCTACAGATCAAGAAGCAGTCCTACTTCTCCGCGGGCAGCCTCGTACCGACTAGGAGTTTCACTAAAGCTCCTAGGGATTTTATATCCTCCGGCGGAACGTATTGAAGAGTCACACTTCACGGTCCCCCCTCGTTGGTGAGGTTGTACATCCACCGGAATTGGTCTCGGACTAAGATGAATCAAGGTAATTGGCGCAAGCATATCCCGTTCCGGCTCCCTTCTACGAAGAATGCCTTGCCAAGTTGAAATGAGGTTCTCTAGGTCAGCTCTGGAATCAAGTGAGACTACGTGTGATCCCTTGATCCTGTGATCATGATCCCTGGTGGTTGGGCTGTCAAGGAGGGTAATTCCGCCGGGGTCACACATAACCCGCCTTTGTGGAGAGTGGGATTGAATATTATCAGCAGTTTCATTCACGTAATGCTCTGATCGATTCGCGTCGATGTCTTCACGGTGCCGTATATATCCCAGCAGGCGGCCATCGTCGTGATCATAATACCATCGGCGCCTTCCACCTAATCGGTGGAGAGGTCCTAAATCTAAACGGGTTTGTTATATGGGTCTGGTAACGTGAGCAGAGTAGGATTTACCCTCATCGGGAGACTCCGGCCTATATAGTTGACGGTCCTCGCCAGAGGCAATACTACCTATGGAACAAGGATCATTTGCTACGTGCGAACGACCCATGATGATAGGTGAAGGCGTGGGTCGAAGAACTTCCAGGGAAGCAGGAGAGTATCCCCGAACATCCATATTGTGTACGTGTTCTGGGGAAGCCGTCGGTGGATCCAGCGGGTCTCGCTTAGGACCGGAATTCTGGTCTCTTCGAATGACTGCGATCGGCTTAGGCTGCGGTTGTTCGC
Source organism: Hemileccinum impolitum (assembly GCA_003316335.1). NCBI lineage: Eukaryota > Fungi > Basidiomycota > Agaricomycetes > Boletales > Boletaceae > Hemileccinum > Hemileccinum impolitum. Next base: position 4,482 of record QFEQ01000825.1, on the reverse strand, counting down.
TTGCACACAGGGGCACTTTTACTATGTTTGGAGGTGCTACGAGCTGTTTAAGTAATTCTCAAGGAATTTACCATCTACATACCAATCGAGATTTCCGTGGCTTGGGTCCATTCGCCTTCCAGCGATGTGGTCATTCCTTGGTCATGCAGGAACTGCAATATCGTATTCAGGGCATCAGTCAATCGTTTGTGCAACACCCGATCGCGTTCGCCCAACTGTTCTCGGAGAGCAGTGATTTGACTGACGAGTTCTGCAAGTTGAATATTGCGCTGCTGTTCTGGACGTTGTTCAATGAAATTCTGAGCTCGATCCACGTCTTCTACTTCTAACCGAACGGCATCGAGTACATCAGGGACATGTTGGTCGGAAGGGTGCGAAGCGGTAGCTGTTGGATGAATGGTCGAACTTTGATCGGGACCATGGCGTGGCTGTCGATTGATAAGGACTGGCATAGGAGGGTTCAGGGTTTGGATCCCTGTAGTTGAGTGTGAAAGACCATCATATTGTGAACGATCTACATTTATCAGTCTATCGTCTTTACCGGATACATGTAAAGAAAGGGAAACTTACGCCGTGTTTGGTGGTCAGCAGACTGTTCGGGAGTGGAGAATATTTCGTTGAAGGCTCGGACTACCTCGTCGTATCGACCCATTCCTTGCGATGTCTCACGTTTCTTTTCATAATCCAAAGGGAGACTCGCGCTCAAGTTGATTACCTCGACAAAAATACACCATTGAATAATATTAATACAATGGAAATAGTTTTAAAGCATACCTCTTCCGTGTCCTTCAACGCGTCATCCCGTACATGCGCTGATGTGGGTGCCTTCCCCTGCTTGTTCAGAATACCTTCCCGGGTTACCGAGTTCATGCTCAAAGCCGCTGAATGACGGGAGATTGCCTCAGCATAGTTCTGGGATGCCATTGCGTTGTCACTGAGACTTTCCAATGACTGCAGGCACTGTTGCGTAAATGCTGGAAACATTTAGAGTGTATAGAATTAGTAGGTTAAGACCAACGGGAATTGATATACCCACCACAAACCCACTTGGCGTTGTCCTTCCTCGTTCTTACCTCCTCTCCAAGGTCGCGTGTAATTGTCTGGAGTGACTCCACCACCTCACCGATACGTCCAGCAACATACAATACTTCGCACATTTGCCGACGAATGTTAAACAGGAGATTATCAAACCTCCAACCACATATCTAAAATGCATCAGCATAAACCGGTGCAGTGGACATCTGCTCACTAGGGAAATAATATTCAAGTCTGGAACCGCACGGAATGGCTCAAGTGATTGTGCGCGTGCCAAGAGCTGCAGTGCTCTATCATAGCCCTCGCTCTTGGTTGCCAACTTTGCAAGCCGAACATACATCTCAGCCTACAAACCACATTACAAAATTTACACAACTGTTTGTCACAAATACATGCCTGAACAAAGGAACATGAAGACTTGGCCCCGGGCGGACGATGCTCGATCAAGTCAGCGACACTGGCCATGCCTTCTGCATGATACCCAACTTCAAACAACACAATAGACTGCTGACTATAAGCGAGCTGACATACATGGACGGGAGGCTCACCTTGATTAGCAATACGGCATTTCTCTCATGGACATCGCATTGTCGAAGAGCAGCGTTAAATGCGTCGACCGCAGATTCATACTTTTCCCGCCCGAACAGCGCAAACCCTTTCGCAACATGAGCAACTACTGATGGCTGGATGTCGATCGACTGTATGCCCGATGGATTCAGGCATCATGGAGAAAGGACACAAAACTGACCGTTTCAGCATCCCTCAGCGCTGCATTCCAATGGTGTAAGCGTGCTCGGATAAGTGCTCGATTAGCAAACGCGGTGTGATCAGGGCCCGTGCCACGGATGACTTGTCGCGACAGTATTTCTTCAGCATCTTCCAAGTTATCTTCTTCCCATGCCACACGAGCCACTTGGTCGATATTCGTCAGTCGTATGGACGAGTCACTGTTCACCATGAAAGCATGATCATGATTCAACGAGAGCGCAAATGAAAGTGAAAGACTTGCCAGATAGTTTGCAAGCATGCAGCACCTTTGACCAAATGAGTTGCGTGCGGAAGCTGTGTAGTAGTGGCCTACCCTCTTGGGAGATTATACGATGGTTCTCCGAAACAATTTGTTCTAGCCGTCCGTCATGGCCAAAACCCTCTGGCTTCAATGCTCCCTTGTATGCTGGACTCAGATCTTGAATTATGAAGCAAGCTCGACAACGGACCTTTTCAAACAAGATACTCCACTGGCTGTCGTGAGTGATAGCAACACTTGCAGATGGTTCCTGGAAAATAGACGTGCTTATCGAACCTGGCCAATTCATCAGAAGGTTCGGGGTGCAAACCTTGCTTAGCAAATATCGGTTGATAACGTCGGATGGGTGAAAACCCTAGATACTGCTGTCATTATCGGTGAAGCCTGAAAGTATGCCATCCGCCTACCCAGAGAGCTTGTTGTACGTGGTTGATGGCCACTTTCCCAGTAGCACCTTCATCAGACTGCGGAACCAACGAGATTGGTTCCTTCGGTGAACGAGTCACCGGTAAAGTCTGCTCAGCCAGTTTCCTACCTGCACTGGTACCACCCCTAGACACGAGTCTCCTCCAAATATTCCCAGCTCTGGAGAAACTCGGACCGTTACCTCTGTCGGAGAACTTGAGCGATCGTGGGTGAGCAAGGGGGTTGTCTACGTCGAGTTCAACACTTCTTCTTCCCAGAATGCCCTCTCTGATTGCAATCTTGAAGCCACTGACGAATACAGATTGGTTCGGAATCCCGACGTCGATCTGTGGTTCAACACGCCAGTCCAACGCACGCATAGTTTCCCAGGTGTAGGACATGTTATTACCCTCTCCGACCTGCGATGCTTTGAATTGTGCAGATGATTCCGAGGTACCAGTGGCTCGATGGAAAGCTGCAACTGACCATGAGCTCGTTTTGTACAATCCAGTAATCAGATAGAGGGAGTCGTTGGCGATGATACGACCAAGGTTCTGCTTGGCGAAATTGTACCAGTTGACTGCATTTCGTGCTGTGACATCTCTGAATAACTGTCTCTTGCGGAGCTGGTGGCTTTCGGCGCCTTCTGGAAGAATGAGGAGCGCGCCTTCGTTTGAGGGGAGGCTAAACTCGTAGGTGAAAGGACTCCTTTCCATGGTGTATAGTTAGTCCAGCCTACCGGAACGGAAACATACCCACCGAGATGCAGTTGCGACAGACGGCTCGACGGTACTACTAACTGTCACCGACGAGGTCGAGATAACCCGACCAGGGTGCTCGGCATGCGGAAAAGAAGTAATATCCCGTTCATCAAGCTTGATAGGCACAAAATTGTCAGGTACACCGGTGGATCTGTGCAAGGGGTGGTCACGGGGAAGACATATATTGAAGAAGACGTCAAAGCAACCGTTCTCTAGGTCGATGACGCCAACGTCACCAATCCGGAGTCCGTCCCGACAGTGCAGTAGGAGTTGGTGGGAGGGTTCTGGTGTCCATAGAGGATAACCATAACCAAGCGATAACAAATGTTTCGCGTACAACTGCGGTGGAGGATCGGTCATTTCGGTGTCGATACAGCGGCTTGGACGAGACGAGGGCAAAGAAGACACCAGCGCTTGTCCGAGCGCTATCATGATGGTCCATGAGGCCTACACGTGTGGGCTATTTCTGTCGAACTTGAGAAGCCGATAACTCTATGTGAGAAACCTACCCTGTGAGATCTGGTCACCAGGCTGGCGCACTGGCGCTCAGGCTATCGAGTCGCAACTTGAAGATTGTTTCGTTAGTTCTGCTTGTAATTATCCTGGGTGAGTCGATTATAATCATGTTTATGAACGCTGGGTTGTTTTTGGACCGCTGCTGGGGCATTTCTGTCCTCGCATTCCAGTCGCACCGACTGCACGTAGGCAAACACGAAGCCTCCTGTGAAACCGGACGAGTTCAACATCCGAGTCGGAGCCACTTCAATCATAGGCTGTTCACATCGCTATTCCGGATGCAGCAGGTTGCAACTTGGATGCGCGGCATATCATTAATCACTTCAACAAACGCGATTGTGTCTCGCCTCCTCGCATCTCGCCGTCCTAATTGTGACCTGCATTCTCACCCAGCAGCTGCCTCTTCCGGGTGTTGCGTTTCCAAATTCTTTCTCTCGAGAATAATGCATTGGTGAATTCGACAATGGCAGCTTCTAGGTCACCTGCTTCGTAGTACACTCTGCCAGCCTTGCGGAAACCATCGGCGGCCTTGAGCCATTGCTCTTCCAAGCCTACCATGACCGCCCCCGAACAACGTCCGGATCACCGTGACCCACTACATAGCTTGGTCCTATTCTCTCGGAGTACTGGCACCATCACCTCGCAGTAATTATGTAATCGGAGGTAACCCGCCGCCGCCCCACTTGAAAGTGAGTCACGTCTGGACTCTTATCTACAGTTTGGCCCATGCCTCTTCTG
>QFEQ01000824.1:2980-50089 GCA_003316335.1 Hemileccinum impolitum | reverse complement strand
CCACCCACCTCCCAAGGTGCCTGCAACTCAGTGGTACCACTCCTCTCTTCCCTGCCAGCCTAGCCCTCTGCAAAGGGGCCACTATATGCTCTATCGTCTTGTCTCTGTCGCCGTACCTGTCTTCGACCTCATCATTGTCATCCTCATTGATGTCAATGTCGTTCATCACCATCTCCTCGTTTCCATCTTCCTCATTGAAGTCGTTGCCATTGCAGTCCATAACATTTGGTGCACACACAGACTACCTAACACTATCATTTCAGACAGGGGACCACAATTCGTGTTGGAGTTCACAAAAGAACTCTGCAAGGTTCTGGGGATCCAGCAAAAGTTGTCAACTGTGTATCATCCACAAATAGACAGACAAACAGAACAAATCAACTGTGAGGTACTGGCATATCTTAGAGTGTATGTCGCAAAACAACAAGACTCTTGGAGCAATTGGCTCAAAATGGCACAATTTGTGCACAACTCATCCCTTACTACTGCCACCAGTGCAACCCCCTTCCAAGTTACTCGTAATTATCATCCACAACTTGGGGTTGAACCCTCTTCCTCCGTCACCCCTGAGGGGTCTTTTGCATCCTCTATGGCAAAATTGCATAACAAAATTGCCACTATACTCACTAAATCCAGAGACTGGATGGTTCACAACCAAGAGTCTAAACGATCACTCGCTCCTTCCTATGCCATTGGTGACCTGGTCTGGTTGTCTACCGACCACCTCACACTCCCATATCCCACACGTAAATTAACCCAAAAGTTCATTGGTCCATATCATATTACTGCCATACTCCCTAATGCCATCACTCTCCACCTTCCCTCATCTGTCTCCATCCATCCTACGGTGAATGTCTTCTGCATAAAACCTTATAAAGCCCCACTGGCTGGCCAGCCTGTATTTAAACCAGACACCATCACAGTAACAGAAGACCATCATGAAGAATACAAGGTAGACTTCATTGCAGCCAGCAGACTTTCATGAGGAAAATTACAATACCTCATCCATTGGAAAGGATGGGACAAGGTGGATCGCACCTGGGAACCAGCTTCTAATTTAAAACACGTGCAAGACACTATTGACAACTTTCATTGCTCTCACCCCTCTACTCCCCGCCCCATTCAGGGCATCTCTGACATGCAATTCCTTTCCCTCTTTTCTCCCTTCAGACCCTCCTATGCTGAATTTGCAGACTCGCAGTTGGACCTCGAATCTGGCAAATGGGGGGTAGTGTTATAGTTCAGGCACACATATGCCCTATTTTTCACTTTACTCTTCGCTCATATGCATGCATCACTGAGTACCATTCACTTAGTCAATTTTCCCTTTCCAAAGTCACGTGACCAAGTGCACATGACCGCGGGAACTCTCATGTGACATGAGGCCAGTCTTATGACATGATAGATGATGTCATACCTCACATCTCTTATCTTTCTTCTCACGGTTACCTCTGTTTGCTTCCTTTCTTCTTGAACATTCCATGATGTTCCATGTTCCATACCTGCCCTTAACTAATTCAGACTCAGATGCCTGCCCTAAGGTACTCAGTCTATGTATATAAACCCTTCCTGTAATTCCTTCATATCTTAGTCCTATTCACTTTGTTCCACCCACTGTCAATCAGTGCCTGCAACCCAGTGGTACCGCTCCTCCTCTCATCACCAGTCTAGCCCTCTGCAAAGGGGCCTTGTCTATACTCTATTGACTTATCACTACCGCTGTACCCATATTCAACCTCATCCTTGTAGTTCTCGTCAACATCGACACTGATCATCGACATCTCCTTGTTTCAGTCTTTCTTGTTGAACAAGTCCTTGTTGTAGTCCGTAACACAGAAAGTGCCTTAGAATTGGCAAGGACATTATTCTTATTGTTATTTATGTTGACAATGCTCTCTTCATCAGATCAAACAAAAAACAGATCCTCTCTCATAAACAACAGTTCATGTCTAAATAGGAATCACGAGATCTAGGCGAAGCCAAAGAATATCTTGGCATGCGCATTACTAGAGATTGAAGAAAACATATTCTAATCCTTAATCAAAACAAATATGCTGATAAAGTAATCAAGCAATTTGGTCAAGAGAACTGTAAGGAAACATCTGTTCCTCTACCTACTGGATATATTCCAAGACCAAATGAAGGAAAGGAGAATCCATCACTCTGATCCAAATATCAATCTGTTATCAGATCCTTGCTATACATCATGCTTGGAACTAGACCTGACATAGCTTATGCTGTGATCAAGATGTCCCAGTTTTCTTCTAATCCATCAGAAGAACATTTGCAAAAGACAATGCAGATAATTCATTATCTGTCTCATTCTTCCACTCTTTGCATCACTTATTCTGCAACTGGAGAAAATAATGGATTAATTACCTATTCAGATACTGATTGGGCAGAAGATGTCAAAACTTCCAGATCAACTACTGGATATGCAATGTTTCTGGCAAATGGAATTGTCTCCTGGTTATCCAGAAGACAGAAATGTGTTAGACTCTCTTCTACAGAAGCTGAGTACTGTGGTATGACTGAATGTGTTAAACAAATTCAGTGGATTCAAAATCTCTTTGGAGAAATCAAAATACCATTAGGTTGCATACCAATATGTGTTGATAATCAAGGAGCTATATTCCTAGCTTCGAATCCTACACAAGAAGGTTGTACTAAACATGTACACATTCCAGAATATTACATACACAAAGCTGTTGAAAACAATGAAATTGAACTATTTTATGTGTCTACTAATTCACAGTTCGCAGACATCTTCACAAAGAATCTTGGCAAAATCAAGTTCTTAGAAGGTAGAAAAATGCTTACCCTTACACCTTTCCCATCATGAATGGTGAGGAGGAGTGTTGAGATTATTAGTGTTTAACTAATAATCAAAACAACTACACTTTGGACTAATGTCAGTAAAGACTTATCCTAATATGTCAGTCAGGCATCAGTATGGCTTAACCTAATATCAGTTGGGTTAATGCTAGATGTCAGTACGGTTTTATTACCTTAACTGACAAATGTGTTTATATAACACTAACTACGCTTATACCATTCATGATTGTCATGTGATGAGACTATCTGATGATAGATTAGATAAGTATGGTGCAATCTCACACCATACAGAGAGCATTGTATGATTGGATATCACACAATCGTATCATTCTCTTTCTTCTTTATTTCATTGGTTAGAATGATATAGAATACAATAGATTGTTTGTTCATATGATCTCTTTGTTGATTAGATACAAACATCCTGTATCGTATATAAGATTGATCTTAAGGATCAATCTTTCTCTCTAACGAGTTATCTTTGATTCATTTGCTCCTGCTTCAATCCCTCAAATCTTAGCAAGACTCTCCGCCTCTTCTACTTGATTCACTCCATCATATCATCAATACCAGGTGAGAGTTCCCACCTGAGACTCATTCCTCTGTCCCTTTGCATTGGAGTACCTTTGTACTTCAATAGAACCCAACACCAACCAGATAGTATTTACAGAAAGTGCCTTAGAATTAAATCAACAAGGCATGGGCCCTTATCAACAGTATGCACCATTGTCATCTACTTCAATCTCAAGTCATGACACCTATTGTTTAAATACTAGGTTGATCTGGGCTATCTGTGATGCCGGATGTTTTCTGGATATTATGTGGGGGCAGGCATTTGGACTCGCATCGTCGAACATACAACGTGAACTCGGATTTTCGGACCAGCAATTTGGAAAATCACCGCTGTCTTTACTGTTGGAATTGCTGCGGGGGCAGATAGTATTAATGGAGTGGGTTCACATAAAGTAGTTGTAAACTATATGGCCTAAACAACGTAGGGGTACATCAAGTCCACCATAGCAAGGTCATGTTCTGTGGTAATGACGCCACCTCCTTCAACGCCGGTCGGCCTCTTGAACCCGTTGCCAAGATCCAGATTGATGAGGAATGGATATTTCGCCTTGCTGGTTTCCCCTGCCCAGTCAAAGTCAACTAGACAGACAGACAAGATATGTCTACGTCCAGTGGCAGAACGCTTCACAAGAACATTCTGGGGTCGAATGTCGCCGTGAACAAAACCCTGCTGGTGGAGGGCCAATACATGCTCCTTGACCTTGTCACGAACCATGCACTGCTCAGTTCTGTCGATGATCTTCATGCCTGATTCCCAGTCCGGTCCCTCAAGCAACTCCATCACGACGACAGACCAGCCACAGGATAGGACATCGCGATGACCAAGCAACGTAGGAGCTCCGGCTCTAGTTGCGGATGCCAGATGTGCATCTTTCGAGTATGTTCGGACAAACTTGACAAGTATTCGCTTCTTGTCATGGATGTGTTCACAGATGTAGAGAAGGTTACCGCCGTCCATCCGGCTGAGGTACTTGTATTCGCGAGGCTCAATTGGTGCGGTAATTGTATCGTACTGTGTGATCCATGGGAAGGAGGTGTCTGCAAACGACGGGGATGTGGTGTTTTCGTAATATTCCCTCAAGGCAGTGGCGGAGTTCTTTAACGCTCCAAACATCTTCGCACAGCGGATCTGCATGTCGATATCCGTTCGGTGATAGAACAGTGGGAGAATGGGCCCCAGAACGCTCACGTCGAACTGGTCTGTCAGCATGGATCCCGCGAAGCCGAGAACAGGTCCTACACGGATCAGAGGGACTGAGACAGGATGATAGGCAAAGCGACTTACCGTTGTAAAAAATGTGAATGCAGGGTAAAGCGCGTCGGTCGTTGGGGTACGCGCGAAGCCATGTTTGCGTGGCAGCTAGGTGGTACGCAGCCGCCTGGATATATGGATCCCCCTTGGCGGCGCCGAAATCCATCTTCGCCTCAGAAATGAGGTACGGAAAGGCACCGGCGCGTGCGTCTCCGTCAGTCGTGAATTCGGTCCCCTCAATCTTTGATTCCGTCAGGTTTATACCGTACTCTCTCATACACGCCCGAAACTGCATCTTCCTATCCTTCTCATCTTTGAAGAACTGACACATGCAGTGAGACAGCTTCAAGATGAATCTAAGGTCTCCATCACTCGGTTCGTAGGTTTCACATTCGAAAACAAAGGTGGCGAAAATATGATGTGCAAGAACGAGTGGGAAAGGACTTTGGTTTTCTTTCGGCCGACCACAGCGGATATGTGGTTGCTTCTTCGTCTCGTAGTACTCCCGGAAATAGGAGGGCACCGCGATCGTTGATGGAGTTTGCAGCAGTTGTGTCGCAAAGTTGTGTCGGATGCGTTCGTTCGCCTCGAAGCGATCTTCGAGAAGTTCACGTTTTTTAATTGTAGCGGGGCCAGTTAGGCTAGGATGTTCAAAGCCTAGCTCGACGACATGAGAGGCAAAGTGTGGATGGGAGGACGTGAATGAGCAAATTGGTGTCGGTGCGATGGCAAACGCACAAAGGATCGAGAATAGGCACCCGGAAAATGGGTAACAGGGTGGGGATTGCTTGAGACACAGAATGACACAGGACGGCCCACGTACCAGGTAGCTGAACAATAATATGAAGCGTCTTCTCCGGCCAGTCTCCCAGCTGCGACATCTCATCTGCGAAGTCGAGCAACCTCGCTGGGGTCTCGGCCACGGAGTCCGAGTCTGACTCTTCGTCGCACAGAAGGTGTTGGCTGATTGTGCTGAGAAACCTCTTTGAACCCTCGGCGCGGGAGACATTCTTGATGGCTGGTGGATCGCGTAACTTCCACACGACGAGATCGTTGGCATCAACGCCAGCAAGTTTTCGCGCATTCTCTTCCCTAATCTTCTTCAACAAGTCCGCGACATCGGCATCAGGAGGTACGTCGACTTTATAAGGTTTTCCGATAGCATTTTTCTGGTGATCGATAAGAAGATACCACAGTCGAGTGGCGGACATGGTGGATTCTGACCTAGCACTTGTATGTAGCGGAGCAAGTAGCGGAGCATGAAGTGTGACCTGACTGAGTTTCAATTGTCGGTGATAACAGGATGGCACGTGCATTACAGCCTGTCCTCCGTGCGTGTGTAGCTTCATCGAATCCTTTACGGACAGTGGCGAAGAGCGGTCCCACGATGGAACGGCTCCATCGTGGGGGTGGTACTTGTTACCTTTACTATGCCATTGTCCGTCCACTGCAATCTTCCACAACAATGTCCACCTGTGTATCGTTGCTTTACAGTCACAGTGACAAAGATGTGGTGCAGTTCTTCCTCAACGACGCTGATAGCCGTTAGTGTGCCTCAAGTTGACCTCATCACATGTCTGAGTATCAATCATTGTTGTACACCGCCTAATACAGAGCTACAAGATATGAGCCTATAGGAGGAATAGGGCATGGCGAGCACGTAAGATCCGAGGCCACCAAGTTACTGACCTCTGCGGATGATGCTTGTATGGCGATGCCAACTAATCCCAAGGTCACCTCCTTACTCGCACCCTCCCGCCACGATGAAGAACATACGCCTTGGTTACTCTCTGCCAGTCCCCGATTCTCCTGTCGTCGTCAGAGGGGAGCTTGCATGTGAAAAATGAACTCCAGCCAATTGTTTTTAGCGACTTGAGTTTCTGAGCGAGTGCCAAGCTTGCCTCGAGTTCACGTGTGCGCACATCGGGGGCAGAAACTGCAATCGAGCAAATTGGACACAAATCGGGACCATGGAGAAAGGGTGGTACCTCGTCAAACGCCATGCTTGCCATGGTTTTCAAACCATTTGGGTCTTCTTCATCTTCCGTATAAGACACATACTCGAGGCTTGCACTACTCGGGGATTCTGATTGACTGAGGACCGTTCCCGTGTGTGCCAAACCGTGGTTCTGACTAAAGGTAGTGCGAAGGGCGCGTGAATAGGCTCTTGGGCTATCGTAGTGGTCGATATGATTTTCGTGCATCTCTTCGTCCGATAGAAATATTCCCAAGTGAAGATCGGTCAACTTGGTAAGCCGTTTCAGTGCGCTGGCAAACGTGCTCTGCAAGAATGTTTTGGTAGTCAAGGAGTAACAATTGAAGAGACGTACTGTCAATGATGCCACTGTTGGAAAATGGTTAGGCACGGGTGAGTGAACGACAGCCGAAGAGCTATCTTCGAAGCAAGCCCAGCAACAAGACACGTCGAGATGCTCAGAACAGCTGAGATGAAGGGACATCAATCCTGGAAAACTCCTAGATATCATTCCCAAGAGCAAGACATCAATGCGCCATAACCCTGTGAGCGCTAACGAGGTGAGGTGAGTCATCGGTGAATTTGTCAAAGGGACGTCGAATATTTGCTTTAGGCGGATCTTTTGTGTCGACCTCACTTCCGCCGCAAAAGAAATATAAAGGGACCGCAAACGGTTCAAAAGACCTGGTCTCCAAGGTGCGCTGGCGAGCGCTGCAGATTGTGCCATCAGACTCCTGGATGAAACAGACTAAAGAAAGATCATCGACAGCATATATGCGTACTGCTTACTTGACCCAGTGGAAGCCCACAGACTCCCATGTAGTATTACTTCTCGAGAGCATGGATGTATGCACTTTCAAAAGGGAAGTAAGCTGCTTCACGGAGTGGATGTCCAAAGAAGTCATGTATCTCCGCAGGGCTATCACTTGAAACTGAGCCGACAAGGCCCGGAGAGCACGGAACGAACGATATCGTTGATGAAAAATCTCGGTGATGTGTTCAATAAGCTCTGGGGGTAGAGTGTGTCGTTTCGAAACCAAGCCAGCAGGCACGTCTTGACATTCCTGCACGGGAGGTGAAGTGAACCTGTACGAACTCGGGGAGGAAGGAAAGAGATCGAATATGTTTGAGTCATCGGGGCAGAGAGAATCTGACAGATCGATCTTTTGCTCGTCATGGTGAATGGGCAAGAAGGAAAGGCAATATCCGCACGACGCTGATAGTACATGCGGTACGGCGTCACGTGCCCTACATTGATTGACGACAAGACAAAGTGCATGTTTTACCCTTCGACTATCACCGACAGACGGATGAGTAGCCCAGAGCCACAAAAGTCCCCTAGTCAAGATGGACCCATGACATCAAAACCACTGAATCCAATACACACCAATAATTTGCGACTTGAAATATCCTCTTTCGTCCTGACACTGAAACACTCGCTACCCTATTCAGCGATGCAGGCTTGGAGCAAGGACGAAATTCGGAGAATGATGCACCATCTCAAGGAACGCGGTAAGTGCTTTATCTAGCAATATCACAACTTAATTATCTGTTATGCTCAGGAATGAGTTCATTTATTCGAGAATACGTCTTCGTGCAAAACATACCTATTGTCAAATTGTTGTTCGCGTTTGGTATTAGTCTAGTATGTCGTGGTTTCCTCATTTCCTGCGTCCATTTAACACGTCATGTAGTGTCCAGAACTCAGAAATAAGTGTCCAAAGACGCCGCTGTATTTCCTCCGAGTGGCAATGTCGAGAGAGTGAGTTGAATCCTGCTGTGGTGCCATGCCTTTTAACTGAGTTTGGTTGCCTAGATTGCATCTAAGAGAAAGGCTTCCACAGTACAATACAATTTCTGATGCGGTCTCTCTCATAGGTAACTCAAAACATCGTGATACTGACTGGTGCAGGCATTAGTACGTGACTTTGCTACCAAATAATGCACATTTTTCCTGAGGAATCTTAGGCGTCTCTTGTGGTATCCCGGACTTTAGGTCCCGCAATGGTCTATATGCGACGCTGAAGGAAAGGGGTCAATATGATTTAGATGACCCTCAGCAAATGTTTGTCGCCTGTCTCTCCACGGCCAAACCAACCTTTTTAACACCACTTAGGTTCGACATTCACTACTTCAAAGAAAATCCCAGTGGTAAGACTGTTGTTTTTGCTTTGAGTTGATCTAACCGTCTTCCTACCGTATCGCGCGCTTGACTTAGTATTCTAGTGAGTACGCTTCTTGATTTGAGTACCCACTAATGCTTTCCATAAAGTTCTTTCGCAAGGTATGGTCAACCTCGGCGCTTGCAGATACCAAATTCTGATAATTTGACCCAAGTCAAATATACCCATCTAACTTCATACCCTCTCCTTGTCACCGATTTATCAAACTTCTAGAAGACAAAAACAAGGTACTTTCGCCGCTAATGTCAACATGTAGGTTATAACAAGTTCCATGCTTCGACCATCATAGCTCCTTCAGCTAGGTACGCCATGCATTTTGTCTAGTTTACTCCTAACGTCGCGTGACCGCCGACCGGCTAAATTGCACGCAGAATTACACTCAAAACATCGACACGCTCGAGTCTATCGCGGGCATCACGCGCGTCCTGCACTGTCATGGCTCTTTCAAGACAGCTACATGTCTCCAGTGTTGAATCAAGGTTCCAGGTATCGAAATTGAGCGTGAAATCCTCGACCAACATGTCCCGTACTGCAAAGCATGCCTATCTATCTGATGTACCATTTCCGGGGGTGGAAATGGCACATCAGATGCATAGACCTACATTTAAGTTTTGGCTTTGCTGCAGCTGCATTTCTCAAGGTACGCCCAGAATTGGATATATATGCCTCCTCCGCGCTGATATCCAACATGCACCGTGTTCAGACTCCCAATTTATGGTACCCGCCGATGTTCCACGGATTGAACAAGGTCCTATTCCACACAGCCGGACGACGTTACAGTATATGGAGCCACCTACGGACTCGGACCTAGATTCTGTTCCGCAAGCAGACGTTCGAGCCGATTGGTCCTGTGATGAACTACCACCTCCGCCCAGCATTCTGCTTGACTTCATGTATGGGGCTGCCATTGTCAAGCGTTGGAAGTGCGATCATCTGCGCGACATGCTAGAGAAACGGTTTAAAGACGACTTCAGTAAAATCCTGGCTGAAATCCCAAAACGTTCCGCCCCCGAACAGTCTGAAGGTGAGCCAGATGATCCAAAGGATCACGATTGCGACAAGGGCAAACAGAAAGGCCGAAAGACATTCTCGTCAGAAGCGTCGGCAGGTGTGCTGCAAGCCATGGACGATGTCCTTCTCCTGTCGATGTTACTGAAGGGCACTACACCTCAATCGATGGCTGCAGAATGGGAGAAACGGAACAAGGAGAACGAATTACGTTCTCAAGAACAGAGTAGTGACAAGGTACGACAGTGGCTCAACTTAGATGGGTCCGTGTAGCCTGGTGACCAGACCGTGGATACATCCTTTCCCCACAATAAGCTGTCGAGCCTGTGCAAGGGGCACAGCGCCAAGGGCCGGGTTTGGAGCTTGGGCTTGACTGAGATCTCAGAGTCAATAATTGGTATTATAGATGGTCTAAAATGAGTCGGGCAACATTGTATGTGCCTCGTCACATAAATTTTGTTGGGGAAAAATCAGCATTCCAAAATCCGTCCCATCCTCTACAACCACCCGTCATAGTCTGTCGGCACCAAAATAGTCAGTAATGTAACGTCACAGAAGTACGGTGCATGTATGCTCACCCAATCCCAAGCATCAGCAAGTATCCCACAGAAGATACGACCTACCACCTCTGTCAGATGCCCACGCCTGAAACTCACAATCTATGCATGGGACACATACCAGAGTCGCGATGATACTCGCCGGGATACCATTCTTGAGGAAATCGACATTGGTAAGGTAAACCTGCCCGAGATCGTCCTCTTGCGCAGCCCTAGCGAACCAAAGTGCGTCATATTAGCGCGAGGCGCACTCACAAAGACAGGAATACAACAACGTACGCAAGCTGGTTTGGGAAGCCAGACACCGGCATACCCATTCCCGTAGAACATATCAATGCCGTAAGGAAAACGAGCAAATTGGCATGATCCCCGGGAAGGTTTTTCCCCACTTGTTGAGCGATGGGAACGAGGAGGACACTAGCAATTGTGTGACTAATGAATGTCGAGACGATCTATGGGTAAAGCGACGGGTCAATGGAGCAACGGACAACGGGAAGCGAGGGGGGCATACGAGGACGATGATGGAAAGAACAATAACAATCGACCAGAGCTCTTTCCCTTCAAGGATGCGGTGAATGACTCCATCCATGGAATCCATGAGCCCGCTTGACTTCACACCGTCCCCGAGCGCGATACCACCCATGGCCAGGAAAACGATTGTCCATGCGAATTGCTCAAAGTCGTCCTACGAACACATATTCTAGCATCAGCCAACGGGATCATGTCCACTCACGTACATCATACCTTCTTCAGAATACCTGTCGCGAAGAAAGCGACGATCGGTATTATAGCAATCACACCCATATCCCCCATTGTGGTCTCGATTTCATGTTCGATGCACCAAAGTCCAATCGTCACGATACACACCACAGTGACCCACCATTGTTTGAGCGTGAACGGTTCCCTCGTCGGCCGAATTGTCCTGATCTCAATCTCTCCGTCTCCATCTGGCGCTCGGGCGGGCTTGTAGCTCACAAGCAGGAGCAACCAGATCAGTATAACAGAAATTATCGATACGGGCAACGCGACAGCGAACCAGCTCGCCCAGTCGAGATTGGGTTCCATGTACCCCACAGCGATGAGGTTCTGAGGCGAAGAAATAGGCGAGCTTTGACCGCCAATGTTGGCAGCGAGCGCGATTCCGAGCTGTGATGTGTCAACCCATGAGCGGTTACCCTATGGGAGTGTGTCGGACGTACAATTAAACATGGGGCGAAAGACGCCCTCGCAGGTAGCGTTCGAAGGATAGGCTATAGCAGTAGTTAGAATGTAACTGCACCATCGCAGTGTTGACGTACTCGAATTAAGGTGAAGCAAAGCGCAGGTGCAGCGACGTTACTGAAAACACCGTGTCAAGACTCTGTGAGGTATATGGGGGAAGGTAAACGCACCTAATCCACATGCTGGCGAAGCACGATACTGCCATAAAGGCTAATAGGACTGTTCTAGGTTTCGACCCTGCCATGCTCAGCAGTCGTGTGATCAACATCCGATCGATGTTCGTCTTGCTTAACGCGGCGGAAATGGTTAAACCGCCGATGAGAAGCATGATCGTAGGCGAAAACATCACCGAAAATACATGTCTGAAGCTGGCGCATTAACGACGCGCTAGGAATGGGTTACCGTGACTCACTTGGTCGCGTCGTGCGTTGGTAACGGCTCTGGGTTTTCGCCATCCGAGCGAATGACTCTAAAGATAACTAAAAGGAACGGCACGAACGTTGATGTCACAAAGAGCGGGATCGCCTGAACAACGTTGAGTCAGACGTTATACAGTACATGTTGCGCACAGACCTCGGACGCCCACATGATCGTGCTGAAGATCAGAATTGCAAAGCACTTGTTTGCCTCGGGACCATCCTTGACGACGTGTGTGTTCATGAGTACGATAAAGACGACGATCGCGACGATCAGAGACACTCTTTTCCTCTTTAATTTGAAGCCACCGAGCGGTGTTGGGATGTCCATGATGCCGCCCTCTTCCTCCCGAATGAGGATGGCTCCGCCCATCATGTCGGTGGCGTCCGCTCCCCCACGGCGCTCCTGTGCCAGCATCTGGCGCCAGACAGTGTTGCGCTCCCAGGCTATATGCTCCCGTTGATGGACCTTGAGTTGCTGCATGGCGACGGAGGTGTCATCACCGGTAACGCATTTGGCATACAAGGTGACGAGGCGATTGATTGCGCCTGTGATCTTGTCCTTGGAGTCCTGCAAGAAAGGCTGTCGAACCTCAACGACCTCGTCCATATACCGGTCTTTGAGCTATAGCACACGTTAGCACGTTAGCCAGATTCAAACGTGTTGCAGGCATAACCCACATCGCTGTATGTAACCTTGTCGTACCTATCAATCGATTAGAAGGTTGATTGACACAAATATATTTGAGACGCACTTTTTCAATATCTTGCGAAACCCGGAATGGTTGACTTCCACGTACGACTTTAAAGAGGAGAAGGACACGTAAATGTTAGTAATTCTACGCTTGAACAACAGTCGGATGTCCCAAGCATAGTTGGTCTTCGCGGTCCATACACTGTCCGTCGGGGCTGATGTGATGCTATCCCTCATGTTCATCAGTCTACCGGCGATACGTCCCATCGGGGACTTGCTAACACTGTCGGCACGCGCTCGAGATGAGGATGAACGAGCTTCATAATCATGTCCATTTTCGGGGGAAGAAACGCTCCAACGACGAGTGGGATGACCCCCCGCACCTTTCAAAGACATCAACCAAGAAACGACTACAAGGCCAACGACTCACCTGAACCACTGCGCGGGCGGTAGCTGATCGAGCTCGACTTTCTCCGACGTCGCTTCGGGAGATGTTCATCCTCGAAGCGAACATGGTCGCCGATCTGTTCGTCCTCTTCGTCTTCGTCATCCTCTTCGTCGGCGTTGTCATCCATGTAGTGCTCCCAGGCCTCGAGGCCAATTTCGTCCTGCTCGGCGACAAGATCCTCGAGTTCTTGTAGCGCATCAAAGAGTTCCTTCTCCTTCTCTTCGTAGAACAGGGATATCTTCTGGAGCTGCTGGTCGAGGAGGGGAATAAAGACACTGTCAATTGACGAAAGGTCGGGCTGCGTGACGAGTGCGGTGTGCTCATTCGCCTCCAGATCGATGTTTGCTTGACTGAGACGGTGATGTTCCCTTTCGAGCTGGTAAACATGTCGCTTGAGGACGTCGTAACTAGAATGTGTGGTACAAAGTGCCGGGTGAGTGAGAACCGCGAGTAGAACTGTGAGCGACGACGTACGCGATGTACTCGTCCCACCAGTCCGCGACAGCATTAAACTTGAGTGCTGAGCTGTCGTTCAATCGGTGTCAACACGAGGACTTGCTCGCTGAAACAGTGTCCTCGTACCTGAACTTCATGGCCAAAGCACGTAGAGAACGTGGGGTATGTTGAGGAGATGAGCGAGGCAGCAAATGCAGAGGAATCTCCTCGATTTGGTCGACACGCTCGTTCCTTGTTCCCGTTGAGCGCGGTATGGTTGAGTGCTTTAGTTCAGCTTGGTCGTGTCAGCAGTGGAACTCGCCAAGCGAGACTAATTTGGTATCACACGACTTGCTTCATTCATCGCCATCCTCAGCCCGGCGCTCACCATATTCAGGGCATGGCCAAGGCCCACCGCCATTATTCACGACGCTACTTTAGTACTGCACGAGCAGGCCCATTCGAGGCTGTGGCTCCGCGCATACCTATCCGCTTCACGATCCGTCCGCAACAAAAACAAGGAACGAGGCTCCCAAGTACTCGTGCCTGAATTCACCACAAATCCGTCCTTGCCAAGAGTCGATGCGCCGCTGCGCATTTCCTGACATACTGCGGTCTGATGCTTGCGGTGTGCTTGCGGCGGTGCCACCCACTGGATAACCAATATTTATCAGCTGTCCTCTCACACGCGGACACACTCATATGGCACCGCGTGCTTATCCTTGACATCGACACGCACCATCCTGCGCTGCCTCCATGCGGGAGGATACGGACCCTACATCCCGGTTCGGATGTGACTGGCGCGATACACACGTATCACATACATTCCGTCCCCGTGTCCAGCCACGATCGGAACAAGTTGTCAGTACTCGGCGGTATGGGGGAGTGGATTTGTCGTCCTTCATCCGTCTCTGCCCTCGAACCGAATTCGGTATTCAGATACCCCCGAAGGCACCATGGCTGTCCCCGCCTGCTTATGCGACTCAGTGCCAACGCCAACGCCAGCACCCGATGCCCTCAAACGTGTCGGCATGACGTGGCTTGTCATCCAAATTGCGCACTGATCATGAAATTCGTTTCGTCGCCTTCTCCACAAGCCAATCATAGCCGAGGCCTAACACAAGACTTTTCCTCGGCGTCCGCGACATGTCCCGATCCTCTGTTGACATCCCTTCCTTTATTTAGGGACACTGACGTCAATCGACGTCCGATAATCTATGATGGCTCGTGACGTTTTGTTTACCCCGGATATCCGGTACGCGTGCACGATGACACCCATCAATCCCCTCAGCACATGGTCTCCCTAGGGCAGTCAAAAAATAAAATAAAAATAAAAGCAAATTGGAACCAATAACAGATTACAACGAAATTAAATTTGAAAAATCAATTATGCGGCTGGCATCGCCCCCATCCCCATCCAGGTTTTTCCGTTCATCGCCCCATAACCGTACCCTTCGCCATTGATCGAAATAACGATAACAAATTACTTCCGAACGGTATTCCAGAACACACATCCAAATTATCCAAATACGCCATTGCACTTATCTTCCGTGTGAAAGTCACCCATCGCCGCCGACCCGGTCTATGTTTTTGATCCCGCTCTACAACGTTGTTCCGGGGCTATCTGATTCATTTTCCGAACGCACCAT
This sequence comes from Hemileccinum impolitum, assembly GCA_003316335.1. NCBI lineage: Eukaryota > Fungi > Basidiomycota > Agaricomycetes > Boletales > Boletaceae > Hemileccinum > Hemileccinum impolitum. The sequence continues at coordinate 34,846 of QFEQ01000824.1, read as the reverse complement.
ATACAGCATGGAGGGTGCGAGGGATTCCCCCCCCTTCCGAGGCAAAGATCGAGACCGATCCACGATGTCCGGTCAATGTCCACCAGAGCATGTGGACCGGGTTGCCCGTCCCCTGCCGACCATCGCATCAAGCCGAAACAAAACAAATAAAACAAGACGACGACGACTCACCTCGAAGCACGAATGCAGATCCGAAAGTCTAAACGTCAGGGGTCTCACGCACGCACGCACGCGCACGTTCGAGTGCAATAACCTCAAACAAGGTCCGCAGGTCACAAGCGCCCGACCGCCCGCGCGAATGAATCACACTTGACTTTGCTTATCGCCACGAGATGGCTGAATGGGCGTGGGCAAGGATCGAGGACACCGAGCCGCTCGTCATCAAGTAACAATAGTCGCCTCGCTCTGGGGAATAATAACAATAAGGAACTGGGAATGAGGCAAGTTGAAATACATGGAAAAAAAATACAAGACCAATGCTGCGTTGCGATCCCGACCGAACACCAAGTCGGAACGATCGGCAACGTTGTACATGACCTCATTCCAGTTCCGATCGTTGTACAGACCGTTTATATTCTTTAGTTTGAGCTGCTCGTACCGTATGCCGATGCTGTGCTCGTCGACGATAAGCTTTGATCTTCCGGACTATCGCATGGATCGCATGTTGTTGCACGCAGACTCGAAACAAAGATGATCATCAGTCGAGATAAGCCATTTGATCTCAGTATAAAAAGATCTGCGACGATGTATATGTATAACTTATTATAATTTTCACCGTATAATACAACCAGCGACCAAAAGATAGCAGCTATCGTCCGCTGACAGAGCATATGGGGGAGGGGGGGGCAGTGGCTACAAAGGGCCGTTCTGGCAGCAGAAGTAACCCGAGGGTGTATGCCAAGTGCGGTAGTGCGGGATGAGATACAAACCATGTAAGGGGAATCGAGGGTGACGAGAATAGTTTAGTACTCCAAACGCATGGGGCCAGCAGGTCCAAAGAAAGGAACAAAAGGAAGTGATGAAAAAGGGTAGTGAAAAAAGGCACGTGCATAAACCACACGGCAGCGGGGAGTCAGGCCTCAGGGGCGGATGGAACAATGTGTCGACACCGCGGGAGAAAATGATGCTGGCAAGGACGACGACGACACCGCGGGCAGGCACACTACCACGGTCTTAGAGGTCGCGGGATACTCGTGTGCTCGCTCTCGCTCTCGTCGCTCTCGGGCGCTCGACGGAATGTAGGACGATGCGTCTCTGGACCAGCGGGCACCCCCCCATATTTTCGCTGGTGGTAGTTACTTTCGCTACTCGTCCGGTAGTAGTCTGTCACATCGAGATGGTGCGCATGTACACGGTAGTCCTGGTAATTAGACACATTGGGCACTTGACCAGGTCCGTCCAATCGCTTCGTGCGGCTTTTGAGCGTCGGGATATATCCATCGGTTGATCGTGGAGTCGCAGGCGAGATGGGGGATACCGCGCCAGCTGAACTGCCCCCGTGTGAAGATCGCCGTGCGGGACTGAAGGCGGGCGGTGATGCGCATGCGGATTCGTGGTGGGCCCGTGCACGCATGGGTTCACTCGACCACGATGCCGGTGTTGGAAATGATTGACTCGGTCTATTGTATCATCAGCGAGGGCCCATCATTGAAGGAGCGGGCGACGAACCTGACAGCCGCCGAGAACGAGCGTTGTCTTGGCCAACGAGCGTCGGACGCATCGGACGCAGCATCGTCCATCTTAAGCCGTTCAAGGACAGCGACAGAGTCTTGCGACGATACACCACGCAGATCCTCGAGGGCCGATATAGGTGGTAGTGCATAGGAAGGGTTACTGACGTGACGGGGTAGTGCGAGGGGTTGGATGGGGGGCAACTTGATCTCATCGCCGGGCAGTCTGTTGTTTGACCGCGGGTCTGAGACGGGATCATGAAGGGAGATGGACGGAATGTCGAGAGACATAGACTCGCTGGAAGCCTTGCGTTGGGCCACCACCGAACTCGGGTAGGGGGAATAACGCGACCGCAGCGAGCGCTCACGTACGAGAGGCGAAGTGGATCCAGGAGAAGGTTGCCGACCTCGTTGCATCGGTGAACTGACACGTGGATCGGTGAGTTGACGGGGGGGCGGATAAGAGTACGGGATACTGTGGATGCGCGGAGAGGTGTCTTGGTCGGAGAAATGATAGGGTATGGCGTGTTCTAAAGATCCCGGCAGAACGGGAATGGAGGAGGGAAAGGGTTGCTGCAAAAGCGAGGTGGATGATATGGGCGCTGCGGAATGATTTGTCCGACGAGGACGCCGGCGGCCTGATGCGGTAGCAACTACTTGACCGTAGCCGGCCTGATCAGGAGAGAGACAAGTGGTGGGGAACGTGGGACTACAGAGGGACGGTAAATTCGAGGGGACGAGAAGCAAGGGAGTAAGATTACCCAAAGAGCGGGATAAGGTCATCACGTATTGGCCAAGCAACACTGGAGCGGGAAAATCAAAAGGCGAAATGGGTGGAAATGAACGAGGTACGTACCGTCGTGACAGGCGAAGAGCGACCTAGCGAAGCGAGATGAGGGGAATGGAGGGGGGATTGAAAATGAAGCGCTCACCTCGTAAGGCATCCAGGTTCCTTGTATTTTGAGATAGCCTCCGCGCACCCGACGGATGACAGGAGCGAGGTCAGGTTGTGAATCGATCATTTTGACGATGTCGGCTGAAAAGGGCCAAATAAGGGATGATAGGACATTACGCGGGGGGGACGGACCTTTGGAGTTACCGAGGGCTGGGTGGTGGTGGGGATGAGGACGGGTGGGGAGCAAGGGTGGGGGTGGTACGCACCTTTCCAGATGCCAGTCCAGAGGATGTAGCCGTCATCGATGTCCATCATGATCCACTGGCCATTGAGGGGGTACTCGTATACGGGGCTGTGAGGGAGTGAGCAAGGAGGGGAGAAAGGGAGGAGAACGCTGACATGTAGCCCCTTGGATCATTGCTGGTGATGTACCTGCCCTTTGTGACCTGGTGGTGTGGGCTGGCATAAGGACGGAAGCGAGGGCCAGCGGAGGGGGCGGAGGGGGTGGAGGAGGAGGAAGAGGAAGGATCCATGACGAAGGGTATGATTAGGTGGGGGTATAAGTAAAAGGGAAATGAAGACTCCGCGGCAAAATTAGCAGCGCAACGGTCTCGGGGCCACGTCGACGAGGAATGTCGGGTATTTGTGACAGGCTAAGTGTGACATGAGTATCGAGCGTGACATAATCTCGGCAACCGCAGCATCACAGCAACACACCCGAATCGGGTATCAACGTGAACGAAACTGGGTCACCGAAGGGCCCTGCTCGGCACCGCCAAGATTCAGATCCAGGCACGGGGGGACCTGACTTCGGACCGCCTTCCTGCCATCCCCACCGACGCCACGCCCGCTTGAATCGTTCACCCTGCCGGCCTTCTCCGTCCCGACCTCCTGCATGAAACATTCGCACTCCGCTTCGCTCCTCCGGTCACTCCGGTCACATTGACTCCTCGTCGAGCATGCGCAATATATCCAAATTGGGTGTCCATGTGCATACCGCCGCGTGCCTTGCATCCGGAAGCACCACACTGTCGATCACCCTCGAAATTCCCACACGCTTTGCCGTCCGTCGGCCATACAACTGCAGCTCCCGTCGGTACCGAATGTCCGAAATATAATCATTATGCAGCATCGTCTACGATTTAAATTACCGCTCTACATGCCATCGCCATCACTGTCCATGGCCCTCCGCCGCAAACAGACGCAGCACCTCCCGCGCCTCTTCCCCGCCCTTGCTCGTCGTGTACACCACGTCGCTCAGCTCGAACCCGTTGAACTGGCTCGCCGCACAGATCGTGTACGCACCCATCTCGTGCCACCCAAGCCAGTCTCCAACCCGTAGCCCGCGTGGCAGCATCACCGACTTGCACACCACGTCCATCGAGTCGCACGTCGGTCCCCACACGCTGCTCTGCGCCATCGCTTCAGCCCCAGACACGTAGAACGACCCATTCATGGACAGAACGTGTGGCACCACTTCCTGATGATCGAACAGCGTGCAATTGAATGCACCATACACCCCGTCGTTGACGTAGTCTATACTCATCGCATCAGCGCCGTCGCCAATAAACATATTTCCACGAGGAATTCACAACACTCACACATGACGCTGGGTTCCTCCGCTTGTGTATCAGATCCGGGGGAGCGCTCGTTCATCGGCGCTCTCCGCGCGATGATATTCGTCGCGAGGCTGAATGCCCGAGACACGTAGTACCGCCCAGGCTCCGCAATAATCTTGACCCCCGTCCGATCCGGAAAGTATTGCTGAATCGCCCGCGTCAACACCGACGCCGCGGTCTCCAAACGGCCATCTTCGAATCCACCTCCGATATCTAGCAACGAAAATTGATACCCGGCCCGCGATCCCATATCGAACGCGTCACGCGCACGTCGCACCGCGTCTTCATAGATCGCCGGATCATAGCATCCACTCCCAACGTGGAAACTCACACCAACCACGTCCAAGTCAAGTTCCTGCGCCTTCATCAACAGTCGAGGAACCACCTCGAGTGGCGCCCCAAATTTAACACCGAAACGACAGACACTCTTGGAGTCGTCCGCGAGAATACGCACGACCAGCTTCGCCCCTGGATGTGCGCGTGCGATCTTGTACAGCTCATCCTCGTTGTCAAACGTCATCTTGTCCACGCCCACCTTGGCAGCGTTCCGGATAAAAGACGTCGCCTTGCATGGGTTCGCGAACAAGATCCGGCTAGGCTCTACGCCACCTAGTCCCAAGACCGTGGCAATCTCCCCGTTGGAGGCGCAGTCAAAGCCCGCGCCCAGCGCGGCCAGTAACCTCAACACATACGGGTCTGGGTTGCACTTGACGGCTGTCATGCGACGCCGTGAGTAACAATGCGAGACAAATAAAGCAGATTACAGACCGTAGAATGGCTCAATGTTGGGCATACACTGAAGCCATCGTTGATGTTGACGGTACACCTGGCCGAGATCGGCAACAAAGAACGCTTTTTCAGAGTTTGTCCTGTTTTCGGCCGCCTTGCGTGAAGCATTCATAATCCCGTTCCTAAGATGGACGTCGGGGTGTCCTCGGCAAAGTAGCGGGAGACACGCAAAAATTTTCTCAGCGTCTCCCTCGTCCACCATCGAATCAGATTTTTCATGAATCAAAGAAGAGTCCTGTCGGTCCAGGTTTGGCGTATCGCGAAATCCCAGAGAACCTGGGAAGGAAACAGGTGCCTGGAGATCGACGGGCGTTGCAGGAGGGAATATATCAACACGAGACATTGTTGTTCTACCAAGAAAAACCGAAGGGTCTATCGTTGGTACGCTGTGACGCGCTTTTTCGAAAAATGGTATGTTCACGCGCTTGAGTTTCAGTTTTGGAAACTTCGAATTACCGAACCAGGGTCGCCAAGGTTGTGGGTGGGCCGGGCTCGCCAGGACGGTAATAGATGGGCTTTAGTTCAAAAAAGGATGTATCCTTGCCTCACGCAGCGAGGAAAAAGACGAGAAATTTTTGAAAAAGAGAGCTGAGACAGACGAGAGTGAGAGAGGAGAGAGAGAATCGCAGAGGGTCCGCTGTCAGTGTCAAGGAGGTTCACCTTTCTCGAGAGATGAGGAGAGAGGGAGAGAGAAAGGCTTTAAGACACACCGCGGAGGGATGACCACCTAAAACCGGTCCGACTATTGAGCGCAGAAGGGGAGAATCGGGATGAAAAACTCACTCGAGGGCCAGCAGACGGAGATCGTTGTTCCTTTCCAGATCAGTAATGATGACACTGGGGTCTCTATGCGACAACCAGTGAGAGACCAGTGCGACAATTACGGTTTGTGAATGCGTAGCAAAAGCGATTGGCGGATGGTTTGCATGGAGTCGAAAAGTGAATCAAATTTTTTGATCGATGGATCAGTATTTACGTAATCCATCTGGCTGTGGCCTCCATTCCTCGCCGACGCCGCTCAACATGAGGCTGGCATATATATAAGAACATGACTCATCGCCTCAGCAACGCTCCCAGCAGGACCAACCAGGCGGGAAGGGCATTAACCCCTCATACGCAAACAGCAGGTCCTATACATAGACCTCAAGGCCTCACCCTTCGCCAGTTTTACATGACGCCCACAAGCTCCGCTCCGATGTCAAATGGAGATGATTTCCCCCTCGGGCCATCGTACAAGTTGCTGTATATGGCGGCGTTCTGAATACTGCGCAGCCTCATCACCGCATGCAACATGTTCCGGCTCGAAACGCACGATCCACGCGTTCCCTCCTTGAGACCCGGGTCCAGCCAGATCAGCTTCCCATCATTTCCGAGCGTTCCAGATCACGCCTTCTTTTTCGTGTCGCATGGTCCTCCTACCAACGCCGCATAATTGTTTATTCGATCGAGATGGCTGCCAGGCGTGGTCGGAGTGCTGTCCATCAGAATCATGTCCACGGGTCGCTGTCTCGGCATGGAGATGATCGCACTCTCATTCAAGGGAACGGGCGGGATTCCTTGGGTCCTTGGACATATCGCGCCATCGCACTCAATCAACGCACTGGTGTGGGATGAAATGAGTGCGTGCCCATATCCGCCCCGCAGTACATATTGAGACCTCAAGGACAGGACAACATGAGCGGCGTTACTAGGAACAGGCCAGGTCCCCTTCTCCTGAGAATGCGCATTTGGAAAGTCTGGCATCGAAAGCACATATGTACACTCATCACGTGTGTACACCGTTATGCCTGATTCTAACCTATTATATTCCATCAAATCCCCTTGTTTGTAAGTCGGAGGCCTCCGGGAAGAACCGTTTATTTCCGTATGTACCAGCTTCATAATCCACTGCCCAACTTGTGCCCAACGGTCCAATTCAGGACCCGGCTCGCATCACAAAAAGTAACAACCCTAAAAATTTCATCCCTTTTTGTCCTTGTCACTCCCGTTTTTTTTTTTTCATCTATCCTATCTAGGCAGCACACGTTAGGACCCTCACGAGGTCGGTGGGTGTCAACAACCCATTCGTTCGTCGGGGCGTCACGTCAACGTGAACTTTATCAAGCGGTGCAAAAAAGTGCGATGGACGCAGACTCGGTCGAGGTTAGTGCTGAAATGACCCCGTTTTTTTTTTCTACTAGCGGCTCTCCTATCGCGACACTTTCCCGCTGCCATCCTTTCGGGTTCAAGATCATAATTATTGATGTGACAAGCCCCGGGGCCCGGCCGTCGGCACAGCCATCCGAAATCACTAATCTATCCTGGTATTTATCTTGCCGTAATTTCGATCGGGAAGTCGCGTCAATCGATGAGCCACCCCCTCAGGCCTGCGCCGTCCTCGAGCACACATTGACAACAAACATTCGCGGGAGGCAGGTACCGTGGACGTGATAGGCTATGCCACCAGAGCCACTTTCTTCGCAGTCACACTGTCAGTTTACGAATTGGACAAACAAACAAGGTTCCCGTGTGCTCGCATGCACCCATCCTCCGTCCGCGTGGGTGATCAGAAGCACAAAGGTCGTGCGTGCTGTTGGGTGATCTAGACGGAAGCGGCAAGGGAAAAAAAAACTTCAATTAAAGTATAAAAAAAAAGTTCCGAAAAAGAAGAAGGTTCACTTTATGTCGTAAGATCGTACCTTGGACAAACGCTTCTTTGACGACGGCAGAGCCGGCCAGGGCACAACCCCGATTATCTCTTTCTCCACACAGCTTTAATTGTGTTCGCAACCAATGGCGGGGGGTTAACGTCGTTGAGGATACGGTAATACATAGTGTTACATGTGGATGTCATCTAACACTGCTTAGCCATCAATCGAGGTCGCTGCGATTAAGAATCCTGCTCGAGCCGGCGGATGCTTTTGTGGAAGAACGTCACTTGACACACCGGGAGCCATGTGAGAAAACATCGCGCGGGGGAATACACCGCGTCCCACTGGCAAGTCCGTCGTGGGGTGGTTCGTAAACCTGTCAACCGGTGCGCCCATACGTACCACGCTGGTGTTTACCTCGGTCAGCGTCGCATCACTCACGTACCCAACGGACCGGTCAGTTTACGTTGCGAACGCGGTCAAGGCAACGGTGGAAACGATTTGTTACGAGGTGCCTTGGAAAGAGGGTGATCCCCTTGCCAAAATTCACCCAGAGCTCTCAGCGCGACAAGCTTTGCTGAATAAATTTGACCGACTTGGAGAACTTCGTGCGTGTACAGGGTTGCGTTCTACATTGAATGTACTCCCGCGGTTAACCCCGGTGTATGTCACGTCTGTGATAAAGGCTTGGGAACGACTGACTCCACCTCGAGCCCTCAAACGGCGCGACAGAGGCAGGCAGGGGTGTGAATGTGACGCGAGCATAATCAACTCCGCGGATGCGGCATGGTGGGCACGCGGCGTGTGGACGTGACGAGTTCTAGCGGTCCCACTCTATGAGACCGCCGAGGGGTAGATGCTGTACGACTACACGTTTGCCCAACACCTCGGCCTAGAGTGCCAGGTGTGTGAACACGACCGAGAGGCGAGATAGCGTGTTGTTGACTTGCCTGGTACATTTCGAACAAGCCCTTGTTTACCTTGGCCCAACTCTGCACATGTGTCGCGATCGAGTATAACTGAGAAGAGTGCTCAAAGAACGGGCCGTACTTGACTTGACGGATCCGTGCTATCGCCATGAAGTACAGATTATCAAAGCTGTCCATGGGGTGTACGCCTTGGGCAATTTTGACGCCCAAGACGGCGTTTACGGGAATAGTCGCCTGATCTAACAAATAATAATGTTACCTGCAGCTGATACTCAAGCGGTAGGATGGGAAAAGCGTGCCTCGGAGTTGTCCGCTCCCAAACATGTACGGAAGGAAGCTGTAGTCATCTAACCCCCAAACACCATGGCTCCCGGCCGGCTCAAGCTTGTACGTATCTTGTAAGCGCCAGCAGAGGCGGAGGTAACGCGCAAATACTCGGAGGACGAGAGCGCGTTCCTCGGCGGGTTGCGGGTGGACGATACGGAGGAGCGTGAGGGAGCAAAGGAAGAGCGCGAATGAAGTTTCATGACCGGTACCGTAGTCAAGACGACGAAAGCTACCAAACGATTCAAGGAAGTAGGGTTTGAGGAAGCGGAGGGCGGCGGCGTGGGTAGTGCCAAGGAATATGCTCAGGAGATGATCAGATTCCTGGGAAATGTGAATAATGAGCGCTGTTCGTTCTGCACGTGCGTGTGTTATCGCGTGAGCAAGGGTAAGTGCTTGCCTTGATGAGGCGGTCACCCCAGTAGTCTCTGAAAGCAGGATTTCCGAAACGGGGAGTGGCCGTGCCGGGTTTCGGTTGGGGCGATAAGTCAACCCACTTGTCAAGTGTGTCAAGAAGAGTGAGAAGATTGGTGATAGTCTAGCATGCACTGAGGACCGGATGAGTCACGAGGGAGTGGGTCTGCCCCTACCTGACTGTAATCCTCAGAGGCTGTATCTGCATCGGGTGTGCGAGGTACGCTGTATCCGACGACGGACTCATTCAACCGACGTAGGAACAGTTGATAGTCCTGATATCCTATCGTGTGTTTCCAATAAGCAACATCTTCGTCGTAACGGATTTTCTGCTCGGGGGACTTGACGCTGTCGACGAGGTCGGATAGTAATATTTGGCGGAGATCCCGCAATGTGGATTGCGTAGTCATGACAGTGATATTTCCTAGCAGTTGTTCAACCAACAGATCGTCTTATGGAAGGCAGTCTTGAAAGTTGGAAGCTCGTGGCAGTGCACCACGACGCCACAAACAGGGGCAACGTCACATGACTTGGATTACATAATACGCGTTTCAATGAGCGCGTCGGTTGGACGACGCCACGTTCGCTTCTGACTTGCCTTGCTCGCCGCCTGACTACGTCCACCACAGCGAATCCAAAACTTTCCAAGTATGCCTCCTTTCGACGACTGGAACGTGATTGATGAAGAGGAGGATGAGGAACTACAAGATACCTCGGTTGGTCTGCTACATGGTCTGGTGCGCCCACAGAGTAACCCCTATCTCGCAGTTCTTTGAAGGGAAGCGGGATGTAATCCTGTTTTGCATCGACTGTTCTGAGTCTATGCACGAGCTCAGGGATGACCCCGTGTATGAAAACGTGCAGACATCCCATCTCCTTTCGGCACTCGACGCCGCTATGCAAATCCAGAAGAAAAAGGTTACTGTCGGTCCGAACGATTCCGTCGGAATCCTACTCTTCAATACAGTGAGACTCCGTTTATGCCGTACTCTGATAAGAATGATGTGACGCTCAACCAGACGCGACCAAACGAAGTCAAAGGTTATGCCTCTGAGATCAAGAAAGACTGTCTTGTTTATCAGCAAATTGCACCTATAAGTGCACCTACGATACTAGAACTCATTCGTCTGATTGATGGTATGCATGTTTTCTTATGACAGTATCAGCCTATTCAATGATTTGCTTTAAAGAGGCCAGAGAGAATCCGGGTCTGCTCCGGGATACCTTCCCTCCTGTTCAAGAAAAAAAGGTGCCTATGGGAGATGTGTTCACGAGTTGTAACTGGGTCATGCGTGACGGGTTCGTTGAGTTTATCCTTCGCGACGTCTGCCAACATTTTCCAGTGCACCCAAAACAGCATCAAAGCGCGTGTTCTTGATCACAGACGATGACAATCCGCATCCGAACAGCAAGCAACTACTTACTTCCTCCAAGACCACTCTCATTGTTTGTTGTTCGTAGGAATCGTTTGCGTGGTCACCTGATCACATTTCCAGGACCTTACCCAAGCCGGCGTGCAAATCGAGCCATTCTTTATTTCCACTTCAGAAAAGCCGTTCGACCCAGCAAAGTTTTACTCCGTCCGTTTTAACTCCTTCCCTATGAGTGACTCATGTGACTGAAACTTAAACATGACAGTCCATCTTACCGTCGAATACCCTTGATGATGACGAGGATGAAGAGGACTCGGGGATGCTCCCAACATCCATTTCAATCACGAGGATTGATGACCTCCTTTCCCAGATGCGATTTCACGAGGTCCCAAAGCGTGCCCTGTTTAGCATTCCTTTCGAACTTGGTAAAGGGTTTATCATTGGCGTCAAAGGGTGAGATTTCATCATATTTTTGGAGTATGTGCCGGTTCCTCAGCGCCTATCAGTTATGGTCTAATTACGGAGCAAAGGAAGGGCGCATACAAGTACTTTATTGACCTTGGACATCGAATGGAGGTCGCGAATAGCCGAACAGCTTACCTTGATGAGGTTCGTTTCGTATTCTAGGAGCATGCAGCCCCCCCCCCCCTGACAAGCCACATTTCCGCAGGATCGGCAAGCGGAGGTAGACCGCCGCAAGATATTGTTCGGGGGAAAATCGGGCAGTGGACCGGCGGAAGATGAAGAAATGAGCATGTCAGCGACGAGGACAGTGAAACATGACCAAAGAGTAAAGCAGTTCATGGTCTTAGACCCTGACGGATACTGAACGACTCCACATAGCCATTTTATACCGCGGATGAGACCCGAACTTTCCGGAATTTTGGCCTTGAACCCGGTAAGGCTACTTTATTCATTATGTCACTTGTCCATATACGGTCACTCTCTAGGTCTCAAACTTCTTGGTTTCAAGAAGAAGTCTCAACTCGCATTCGAGGATAATGTCAAGCATGCCCTATTCATTTATCCAGATGAACTGGTGAGTAGTTCAGTGCCGCGTACATGGTTCTTATCAAATATTTGCTATAGAAATACTCTGGGAGTAAACGCACCTTTAGCGCCCTTTTGCAAAAGATGCTCGAGAAGGATAAGATTGGTTTGGTTCTTGCTTTAATCCGGAGCAATGCTACCCCTGTTTTCTGCGCCCTCGTTCCACAGGTGGGTCGCATCTAGCTGTCGCTTTTTGTTGCTAACCTCGTAACATATCAAGGCGGAGACAGTGGAAGAGGGCGGATGGAGCGAACCTGCTGGATTCCATCTCATCTTTATGCCTTTTGCTGACGACATCCGTGCTGCACCAATTACAGAAGCATTCAGAGGCACGTTAGCTCACTCTCCGAACATCACTTTTTCACGTTTCTTTGGTACTTTAGCCACGGAAGAAGCCAAAGATGCTGCGAGAGCTTGGATCGACAAGTTGTGTGTCAAGAACGGTGCATATCTCCCGGATTCCTATCCGAACCCTGGTATGCATGCATTGCCTCGTCTATTTGTGTTGTCCCTTTTATTCAACCCTCTAGCCCTCGCATACCATAATGCCCAACTGCAGGCAACCGCATTCCGCGAAGAATTCGATACGGAAGCATTTGAAGATTTGACCCGGCCCAAGTATGATATGATTCATAAGGTGAGGCGTTCTCCGTCACGCCTTGCGAAGCTAATGAGTGTGTTGGACAGCGTGCAGGCGCACTATTGGAAGAATGGAAGAAGGTATTGGCGACCGACGAGAATTACAACGCCGTCGTTGCAACGACTGGGGCGAAGAGAAAGCCTGTTCGTCCCGATCCCAAACTCAGTCTATCGTGTTGACCACAAAATCCCTTTCCTTCTCAGGACGTCTCCGTGGACGAAGCGGACCTTCGAAGTAAATACGCAGCGGGAATGCTGGACAAAGTTGGTTTCCGTTTTATCCGAGTTTTTAGTGGATCCTAACTCAGAGCGGTCGTGGTTACCCAGCTCCGGGTCGATCAGCTCAAGGTACGTTTCCCCCAGTATAGCCAAAGTACGTGGTTCACTAAGATCCTGTAGGAAGTACTGAAGAGCAAGGGTTTACCAACGTCGGGGAAAAAATCTGACCTCATCGAGCGCGTGAGCGAGTGGTTGGATAAGTGCTGATTTGGATTTATTGTAAGGGCATGTTCCTCGATAACGAGACGTAGGTAGGTCGTATAGCTTCGCTAATTCAGATTGTTCCTCTCTCTTTTGGTCCCTTGCATGTTTCCGATCGGGATATGTCATCTGAATTAACCCAGTGACTGGGTCCTAATCTCCCCCACGAATCGAAAAGCAGGATCTCACCCGAGGATTTCGTTATTCCTGTCACTCGTGCACACCCGCTCCGTCATCATCCCTGCCCCCGGGCCAGCAGCAAAACTCAACTGAAACACGCACCAGCTCAGCGCTGATGTTATGACGCTGTGCCTGGACACCCGTTCATCTCCCCTGCCCCGCAAGCAACACAACCGAACATGCGTACCGCGTGAAACATGCACCAGTTTAGCGCTGGCGTGGTGCCGTGGTTGCACTGTTGTGCCTTGTCCGGTTCATTATTGCGTTCGACTAAGGGACTCGGAGGTAGCATCGCAGTTGAGTTCGGGGCAACGTCTCGGATGCAACTCGGCCAATCCCGGACTCGGAATTTCCAACAACCAAAACTTTTTATCTGTGACTTTTTTTTGTTAGACGCGCCGCAGTACCCCTCAACAAACACTACGTCTATGCCGTTTGCTGTTGAACGGTTTTACCGTTGGATCCTCTCGCCGGAACAAGGAGCGTGCAGAAATGATCTATAAATTCGTGATGAAATGCAACCGTCGAGTGCGTGTCTGTTGTTAAATCTGGCCCATCGTTGGGGAGCATGGTACTTTGTTATCTCCATTACTGCACAACGGTTTATCCCGCTTGCCGGTATGGGCGGCAGAGTGGCTATGTGCGGTCGCACCGACGCGGTGGTTCTCCTCGCTACAGGTACTGACGCCGATAGAGCATATTAATTATTATTGATAGTCCGGGTCGATCTGACACGCCGAGGAGATGGCTGTTGGTGTGGATGAAACCCTTACGAGTCTCGACAACAATCAGGTCCGCGGGCGAGCCTCGGAGAGTGTTCTAGACTTCTAACGCGTCATATGACGGTGCCCTCTCATCGCGATTGGTTCTGGAGGGAAAAAAAAACATTTGGTGAGTACAACGGTGGGCCTCAGCACGGTGCAAATATATGAGCAGTCTGGGTAGAGTTTTACCTCATTCATACACTTGACACGTTGGTGCTGCTGCCTGTGTCATCGTCAAGTTACTTGACACATCTTCGTCCTTCGGAATACTTGATGGCTGAAGGGACGGACGTTGGTGGAATGATATCTGTGACCGACTTCATTAGCATTGGTAAACGCTTTAGGCCGATACTGCTCGCTTGCGACGGTATCGCGCTTCAAGCTTCAAGGCTGCTTGTTTATGCTTGCGGGAATTGGAGGTACCTTCACCCTTTTTCCGACGTTGACTTGGGGACGATGAAACAACGACAACAATCATCAAAAAGCTTCGCACCATTGTGTGAAACTTTGTACAGAGTTTGGAGACACGCATTCTCCGACCGGTTCCAACACGGATCGCATATACCATTATGCACTGCATAAATGTTTAGTAGGTATCTCGAAGGGGGAGTCGCTCTGCCGTCAACGTCTCATGGGTATATTTTTCATGCATTGGCCCCTATCAGGCATGTCCAATAGTTCCGAGTTTTGAAACAAACGTTAAGCGTTCTTGGTGCGCACGTTTCGAGAAATGTTTGACCTTGTCTATCGGCTTTAGAATGACTGCCAATGATTGTCTTGTAGTGGCACTAGACTATTTGGACCACGTCAGACCATTGTTACTAGCCCGTGTAAGAGACCTCGCTCGGACCGCGTCCTTTGGATTTGTCGGGTCGCATATTTCGTTTGTGTATTTCTCAGGGTACCTTGCCATGAAGACCTACCTTGATCGCGCAGGTTGAATCAAGCCTGGACCAGATGGAAATGTACGTACTAGGGCAGCAAGGCGACAACTCTTGATATACCGAAAAAAATGAGATGCGCTTTTCAACATTTCAAAATTCTGGATTGAGGCATGAGGAAGACATAGGATATAGTGCGATGGAACTTACCGCAACATTGCTCTGCCATGCGGCGACGTAGGCGTAGTTGCCCGTTCCTGCTGGTGCGGTGCTCGTGGGGGTCGCGGCGGCAGTGGAAGTCGTAGTGGTACTTGGCAGTGCAGGAACAGGCCATGTATTTCCACGGACGGCTGTGATCCACACGGAGGCAGCGTCAGGGTACTACCGAATAAGTATACACGTTATTCTGTCTGGCAGCCTAAGTAAGATGACAACACACCTCCCAAACTATTACTCCAGCACCTATGGAGATCCGTCAGTTCGATCGTTTATTTGGACAGTAGGCCATATTCTGGACGTACTCCATTGATTAGCATAAGCCTCAGCGACGCATGATGCGAGAAGAGTCGTATTCATGTACCCGTTGTTCGCATCAGCAATGGTTACGGTTTTCCTATTATACTACGATGTTTCCGTGCTGTCCCCTACAGTGTCCCTGGTTATTTTATTTTCGCTTGCGTCAGCGTGGGCTTATTTGCGGAGACTTTCATCCCCTACCTGTAACGTCGTGAGGGCAATTAAACCCCACCGGCTTGTTGCTTACGGTCACGGTACAGCGTGTTTCAACAGAAGCCTCAGTAGCAGAGTTACTTGATATTGACCCGTTGACGTGCGTTTGCGAGCTTCGGCGTGTTGTAAGCGCTCGTTAGGTGGACAGGCATGGCACATTAATAAAATTGAGTTCGCCCCCCTTCGATTGCCGGGGGATCGGTCGGTCAAACAGAGGGATGGCAGAGGGCATGAACATGATCTTGCTCGCGGTCCTGTGCAAGCTACTGGCGCAATCATGATGATTACTTGGACTTGATGAACACAATCCGCACATATCTCTAATTTACCCAAACCTTCGTGATCTTGTTGGAGGTAAATCAACTTTCTGAAAGCAAATTCACTCACATAGATAACTTGCTTCGGAACATCTATCGAACGAAAATAGCTGATCCAAGTGATACTTCAAGCAACCAACTGAGCAATCGAGATTCCTAGCAACTGAATTGAGGGTCATTTTACTTCAGAATTCGATAGTTGGACATCATACACACTGTAAGCTTGTCGTTTGTTACTTTCCCGCTCACGACACTCGCATGGGACAGCTGATTCCGGGATGACTCGTCGGCAATCTCTTGCAAGACGTATTATCGAGAGAGTAAGGAGGACATATAGATAACCTTGAACATCATCTTTACCCCACGGGTATCACTGGGACCATGCGCTCGAAAAAATGGTGAATTCCGCAACGCAAGGTAGAGTACGCACCTCGACAGACGCACTATCATCACTTGAATTTAGTGTTTCCCGGCCCGGCTTGGCCTGAAAAGTTGAGCTTGGGCCTCGACAGCATATGAATCCAGGGTGCTGATTCTCCAAACCTAAGTGTATGGGTCGCAAGTCGTATTGCAACACCTTCGTAGGAACGGAAATGCGTCCACAGTTGCATCCATAGACTTTCAAATCCATACCATTCGCAACAGCGAGTTCGTAAGTGTGAGATTCAATAATTGGTAGTCGTTTCTACTGGGTGAACCATCCAGGTCTGGAGAAAATCGTGAAAAAAACAAACAAACGTCTCTACACCAGAATAGTAGCACAGAACCTATCTCCACAAATATTCCAGGTATTGAGGCGTATCAGCTGATGCAATGGTGATGCAGAGTCGGGGCAGGAAAAGGACAGTATGGCTGGCTAACCCAGTGAAAAAGGAGAATTGATTCAAAATGTTACTAGTACTCTGTTCCCGGCTCAGCGTGTCTCAGGCTGGACCCTTCTCTGTGGGCTACCTTTGGCATACTCGCTTCTAACAGCGGGGCCAACGTGTCTGCTTCATCTCCCAGGTCGTCCTGCTCGTCTCGAGTCGTCCAAGGCGAGTTCTCGTTTCAACCCTTTGACCATTCTTCGACGTGTACTGACGCACCCCGAGTCCGTGCCCCCTTAGGTCACATCCTGTTATCACCGACAATTGAAACTCAGTCGGGTCACACTTCATGCTCCGCTACTAGCATGTCCGCCACTCGACTGTGGTATCTTCTTATTGATCGGACACCCCTGTGCAGTCGGCGTGCCTCCCGATGTGATGACCTTGGTGGAGAAAATCAAAGAAACACGACCACAGGCACTTGCCAACGTTGATATCGCAGCGCTCTCTGTATGGAAGTTATGCGATCCGCCAGCCATCAAGAGTGTCTCCCGCGCTGAGGGCATAAAGGGGTTTCTCAGCACAATCAGCCAACACCTTTTGTGCAATGACTCGGACCCCATGGCCGAGACAGAGGCCCCAGCGAGGCTGCTCGACTACGCAGATGAGATTTCGCAGCTTGGAGACTGGCCGGAGAAGACGCTTCATATTATTGTTCAGCTACCTGGTACGTGTACCATCCTGCATCATTCAATCCCCACCTTGTTACCCATTTCCCGGGTGCCTATTCTCGATCCTTTATGTGTCTGCCGTCACGCCGACTCCAATCTGCTTTCTCATCCACACTTTGCCTTGCTGGTTCTCTTTCACCGTCTCTCATGTCATTCTCTTTCTTGTCAGATCTCCCTCGTGGCGAAAAGCGACTCCATTCCCCATCCAGTGATTTGGAAAAAACGAGGCGCGAGAGAATGAATTTGGGTGAGTACACCTTGTGTCTGACTTGCTTATCAAATCAACTCCTTTGAAGGCAACATCGCCGCGTTTCATTCCAAAATACGGAACAAAGGTCCACAAGCCCATGTGACAGTTTTTGTGACCACGCCGGTCGAGCGACCACAGTTGACTGGTGTGGAAGTTCCCAACCAGTGTTGCATCATGAAGAGTCCACCATATGGCAGTGGATCGAGTTGCCTTTCTGGCGTCTTCATTCGCCATGAATTTGTCCTGGCAGTCGAGAACATTGTCACGCTTTACAAAGGGAAAACAAACTTCAACTCGAAAGGGATCGATGGCGAGGCCCAGACTCAGTTTCCAGTCGCCATCGCCAATCCTTTTCTAGATCGGGATTTCCCGCTCAATGGGAAGAAAAGGGGGGTTGCTGTCATAGGTGCGCCTGGTATTGGTGAGCACAATCGTATGGGCTACATCATGCATCTTACTAACTCTACTTAGGCAAATCTGTGCTATTAGAATTCATCCTACACTTGCGTAATCTTGCAGGGCATCCCACCGTTTTTGTTCTGGATAACCGATATGCAGATTTGTTCACCTCCGACGGCGTCTCCAGATTCGAGGGGTCTCCAACCGAGCTACCGCCATCCGTTTGGGCCCTCGTTGACTCAAACAGGAATCTGAGCGATGTTCCAGAATGGGTAACCAGGTTCGGTTGTTTTATTGTGCAAGCGGCATCCCCGAGGCGGGATCGCCTGAAATGGGGGAAGAAGACGGTTGGCGTACACCGATATATCATGAAGATGTGGTCTCTCAAGGAGGTCCTTGCAGCGTCAGTTGTTCTTATATGCCTGGTTCACCTATTCCATTGACAGGTCTCATTCATAGCCGAATGCTGCAGAAGGGTGAACTTCAAGTATCCGAAACGCAGCTCCGAATGTTTTTCAAACGTTACGCTCCATCTGCCCGTACTGCTTATAGTTTTGCGTCGCGCATTCAGGAGTTCGATGATGAAATCTAGAGTGATATTAACAAACTCTCCTTGGATGATGTCCTTAAGATGGTGAATCACTTGGGTTCACTCGATTTCGATACCGAGATGCCCCACCGGTTTTTCCATATTCAACCTAGGGAAACTCGATCTTTTGTCAGCCTCGAATTTGCTTCGCAGCATATTCTCGATATGCTGGTTAGCTCTCTCTCGCAGAAAGCACCCAACGCAGCTCGGGTACTTTTCGAGGCGTTCCACCGCAACTCCGTTACGAAGGTTCTTGCCGGTCAGCTATTAGAGGATGTAATCCGTAATGATTTCACATGAGGTGGCGCATGGCGAATTCATCAAATGGAGCTTTCGGCGCACACAAGCGCGGTGAAAAACCACTGGAAGATACTGCCCCAGGAACACTATCCGAGTCAATATCTTATTGTTGGTGATTGCAACAAGCCAATCGTCAGGATGTCTGATGAACGTCCTGACGACCATACCGGCTTCAAGACCTTTCCATGCTTTGCATTCGATGCAGCTATCGAGCGGGTCACCAAGACGGGTTACTACATCCCCACCGCCAAGAATGAAGCCACGTTCAATGCCTTTTACTATGACGCCGAGCGCAAGGAAGCTACGATTTTGCAAGTCACCGTTAGCACTAGTGACAGTGTGAACACCAAGGGTCTTGACCGGCTTAAAGGGGTTGGAGTTGAGAGTGCTCGTTATGTGGCTGTAACAGGACCACAAGTGGAATTCGACCTGCCTGTTCCTAAGGGATATGATGGCGAGTTTCTGAAGGAAAAGTATCATCTTGTGCTTGCAGGGCCAGCGATGTGATTCATGTCATCTCTTCATTTCTTTTGTACAATTCAATAGGTCCATCATGACATGCAATAAAGTCTCCTCACAGATCGTGAGGTGCCTGAGCCAGTTATGCCGTCCAGAAAGCCTCCCGAGTGTCCTACGATGCCTTATAAACCAATCGTGTCGAACAGGAAAGCTGAAACCTCGATCTACAGGTAAGCGGAAGGTAGTCAACTCACCAGGTCGTACAGGCATGCAAAGGCAGATACAGGCGATCCAACAGTCCGAACCATGGCGGACACCAGGAGACGAGAGCTCCAGCAGAGAGGGCTTGAGAAGAGGTCATAAACTGCTCGAATGCAACGTGTGACGAAGTCATGGCAAGAGAGAACGTCGAGAACACGGAATGGCAGGCAGAGAGGCCGAGGCAGTCCGGGAGACATGTTACAGCATGAGCGGTAGCATCGAAGTCGACTGCATGTATGTACAGGAGTCAAATACATAGTAGTGAAGAGACTCACCAATCAGATGAGGCTGCAAGCATAGCTCGACTGTCAACCACGGAGCATGATGCATAACCACCCAGACATCGTAGACTGTGACGACCTGGAACTTGGGGATCGTAGGGCAGCCGGAAGCCCATCCGAAGTTGGAACAATCCGGACAACCTGGACAGCGCCGGGACCGAGTTTAACTACCTGAACCTTGGAGCATTTCACCTCGTGAGTCCCATACAATGAGAAGATTAGATATCAATATTGATTTGACATTAGTCACCCAGTATAATACAGGCAGCTATATAAACATGACGATGACATCAGCACAAAATGACGAGTGAATGAGATGCGAGACAATCACAAAGATCAGCAGGCCACGATCATACGACCATACCAGCTTTGCTGTGATATAGGGCCAGAGATCAGCCTGTCGAAGTGAATGAAAGACTGTAGCATGAGAATGTGTACGTATCTAATCGTTGACATTGATCCAGGGCCAAATGATGACGGAGCCCTTCATGCCACCCTTGTTGTGGATGATAACGCCAGCGTTGTCCTGCAGCAGGCAGCGACATAACAAGCACAGACCTCAAAGTGAACGAAAAACACTGTCCCTTGCGCTAGCAGACAACAACGACAGGCATGGCTAGACCATAACATCAGCATTGCCCATCCAACCCCGATCCCAACCATGCTAGAACGAGGATATCTGCCCACCAGCTGCCACCAATGCCCCACACGCGAACCAAGACACTCGCTCTTCTTTCTCAGTTCCGGCTTTCCCTTCTTCGCAGAGGCAATAACCATATCACCCCCACCGTATCTGGTAATCATATGGTTCAATCAAGAAGAGCGATTTTGCACCGCTGTCATCTGCACAGTTGCAGTGAAGTTCTTGCCAGTGACGCCAACTGTGCTGGTGGGTGAGCGTCGTGCCATTGAGCGAGAGCACAGTCGGAAATTTTACAGTAAGATTGAACCCACTCTTTTCCTTTGCCATATTGACAGAATGATAGGAATGATGATGGATGAGTTGTAGTCACCAAATAGCATCAAATTATGGAAAGCCTAACGGCCGTGCTCCTTTCGGATACCAAAAAAGGTCAACGACGCTCACAGGACCTCAATCACTCCTAGGGGATTTTTTCAGTGACCCTGTGATTCAAACCTCACATTAGCTACAATTGGATTTCCTAAATTTGTACTTTGCCCTGGACAGTCTGCTTTTTGCCTTGGACCCCCAACTGGCCTCCTGACCCTGTGTAGGTGGAGTTTGCACCTTTGGATTACTGCTATGTGTGTCCAAACCACTGTGGGGACATCTATTGGTGTTAGATGAGTTCCCTGTTTCGAGATATAAGGATATCCTGAATGTGAAAGGACAAAGGAATAGAGCTCAAGTAGGAACACTTTTTTGAGATATAAAGATATCCCAAATGTGAAGAGACAAAGGAATAGAGCTCAAGTAGGAACACTTACTTGAGAAATATGATCTGAGATTTGACCAAGAGTTCTTGCTTGAGGATCTGAGCAGTGAAAGAACAAATTAAAAAACAACTCATTAGAGATAAGATGATCCTAAAGATCAATCTTATATAGGGGTACATGATATTTACATCTATGTACTGATTTGTCTACAAGAACAAATGTTCTGTCCACTTTAACCAATGATAAAAGAAAGAAATAGAAGTGGAATGACTTATGTTGATGACAAGTAGTTGCACAATCCTAGTGATGTGATGATTGCACAATACTATTATCTAATCATGGATCAGATGATCTCATCACATGACTATCATGGATGGTGTGACTTAATTACCTCAGTATTAGCATAAGCACTGTGGTAATTAGTCTAATATCAGTTCGTAGCTATGTAGAAGTGCTTTCCCAGACTGTAGGAAAGTGCTGAACATATGTTTGACATATTTGAGATAGGTTTGGTGTATCTAAACACTTCAGAAACAGTTGTATAACTGTTTCCTTAGTCTAAATATCATCTGGTAATAATATTTGAATTGATATAAACTCAACACACTTACTTGAGGATAATGATCTGAAGTTTGACCAAGAGTTCTTGCTCAGTGAATCAGAGCAGTGATGGAATGAATCAAAAGATAATTCATTAAAAGTAAGATGATCCTAAAGATCAATCTGTTAGAACCAAAGTGTCAAACCACTGAGCAAAAGGCCTGAGCCAAGCACCAAAGTTGGTACTCAGCTATATGGGCTCTGTTCTGCATCTCCAACAGAACTTTATTGCCACAAAGTGGTTAACACTCAATCTAAACCATTTTAGCATTTCTAGCACAATCTTATATAGGGGTACATGATATTTACATCTATGTACTGATTTGTCAATAGAGACAAATGTTCTATAGTATTCTGTACCATTCTATCCAATGAAAGAAAGAAGAAAGAGAATGGTATAACTCTCTAGATCATCTGATCTAGGATGGTGTGATATTGCACCATATCTTTATCTAATCATGGATCAGATGATCTCATCACATGACTATCATGGATGGTGTACATTAGTAATTACTTGAATAAAGTAATAAACATTTCTTCCCATTGGAATGAAAATTCCAGAAAACCAGAATCTCTGAAAGATTGGAAACAGTTCTGGAAACTTCAGAAGTGTCTGGAATGTTGGAACCTTGAATTCCAACACTCCTCCTCACTGTTCATGATGGGAATGGTATAAGGGTAAGCATCTTTCTTCCTTCAAGGAATTTGATCTTTCCTAAGTTTTCTGTGAAGATGTCTGCAAACTATATGTTAGTAGAGACATATAATAACTCTACTTCATCATTTTCCACAGCTTCATGGATGTAGTGTTCTGGAATATGAACATGTCTAGTGTGACCTTCCTGTGCTGGATTTGATGTAAGGAACATAGCTCCTTGATTGTCTACACACATTGGTATATGACCTAATGGTATATTTATCTCTCTGAAAAGGTTACAAATCCACTGAATTTGTTTTGCACATTCAGTCATTCCACAGTACTCAGCTTCAGTTGAAGAGAGCCTAACATATTTTTGTTGTCTGGAAAGTGTTGCGGACTGCAATGGTGACGAGTTGAACTAGGAAGATGGAGACGAGTAGGCAACAAGAGATGACATCGGTGTCGACGAGGACAATGAGGATGAGGTTGAAGACAGGGACGGTGATGGAGATGATGCAATATAGCATATAACTGCCCCTTGACAGAGGGCTAGGCTGGCAGAGAGAGAGAGAGAGAGTAGTACTACTGAGTTGCAGGCACTGAATGAGGTGGGTGAAACAAAGTGAATAGGACTAAGATAGGAGGGAATTACAGGGAATGTACATATACGATGAGCAACTACCTTAGGGCAGGTGTCTGAGTCTGAATTAGCTTTAGGGTAGGTAAAGATAAGAGGATGAGGAATGTTCTGGAACAAAGAAGAACGATGGAAATGAACATGTGGAAAGATAAGGGGACACGAGGTATGATGTCATCAATGACATCATAAGTCTAGCCTCGAGTCATGTGAATGTTCCCGCAGTCACAACACTTGGTCATGTGACTTTGGAAAGAGAAATCAACTAAGTAAAATGGTGCTCAGTGATGCATGCATATGAGTGAAGAGTAAAGTGAAAAATAGGGTGTACATGTGCCCGAACTATAACAGAAAGCCATGAAACTATTCTGTTTGTCAGAAACATTGCATATCCAGTGGTTGATCTGGATGTCTCAACATCTCCTGCCTAATCAGTGTCTGAATAGGCAATCAACCTGCTGTTATTTCCTTTGGCTGAATATTTAATGCACAGAGATGATGAATGAGACAGATATTTTACTATCTGAATTGATTTTTGTAAATGTTCTTCTGTTGGATTAGTGGAGAACTGTGACATTTTGATAATAGCAAAGGCTATATCAGGTCTAGTTCCAAGCATGATGTATAGCAAAGAACTGATTACAGATTGATACTTAGATTGGAGAGATGGATTCTCCTTTCCTTGATTTTGAAACCAGACTGAACTTGAGTCAGTTGAATCAGGAAGGCGATGATATATAGACAATAAGTAGGAGGGTCAGTGAGGATGTCAATAATAATGATGAGTGAAGTGATAGGGACAAGTATAGTAGTAACGTGAATTATAAAGTGGCCCCTTTATAGAGGGCTAGGCTGGTGATGAAGAGTTGGTGGTACTCAAGAGCAGAGGGCCCCTACAATAAGGAGGGAATGCAAGTGAATAGGACTAAGATATAAGGGAATTACAGAGTGGGTTTATATAGTATGAATGATGTTATGTTTGGCCTTAGTGAGGATGAATGTAGACCCGGTGAGAGCTGAGGACTTCTGTTGGCAGACAGTGGACACAGATTTGAGATGTCACTCGACAAGGATAGGTCTTCCCACACTTCAAAGGTGAAGGACAAGCAATTGGATGATGAAGGTTACTCCACTTGAAAGGCAGTGGGGCAAGTAGCAAGCTACAATGAGGAAAGAGTAAGTGTCCACTCAGAAGTAGGACGAGGACTTGGAGAGATCCAAAGGGAAAGAGGACAAGAGATGTATTGCCAGGATAAGACTAGCTGGGGATACATTGGTTGTAACAAAGGGTTTATATAAGTAGGACGTGGGAATAGTGACTAATTGGATGGAATGTGAAAGAAGGAAGAAGAACGATTAGTCATGGGAAAGATGATGTCATATGGAACATCAGAGAACATTGGAGAACAATGAGAGGTAAGCAGAAATGACAAACGATACAATCATATTGGAAAGTATGTAATCAGGATGACAAACAAGAGATAGGCATAGATACTTAGCTAATCGAGGTTGCTAAGTAAAGAGTTCAGCAAAGGGGACATTATACATGTTGCAGTAGGGTTGGTCCCCATCTGAAGAGGTTGAGAACAAAAAGAAAAGTGTACAAGGCAAAGTAAATTGTAACAGCCACCATCTTGAACATTTGGTCCATTGGATGGGCTATGATGAAACAGAATGAACTTGGGAACCAGCAGGAAATTTGTTGTTGGCTAAAGAAGCCATCAATGACTTCCATCTTTCCCACCTCGCTGCACCCTGTTATCTCTGAATGTTGGAAGCTGACTTCTCATCTATATTTATTCTGAATGAATTCCCACCCATCCCCACTCATGGTACTCACATCACTGCGGTCTTTGATTGCCTGGAAGTCGATCTTTAGAGAGGGGGTAGTGTTACAGCTAGTCTTTTTACCCCTATTTTCGTCACTAATCCTAGCAGTAATGACTTGTCATGATCCCTAACAATCAAGACTAGGATATTCATCCAGTCATGCTCTACAACTTTCAAAGATCTTATCTTATCTTATCAGGTCACATGATTCATCATCTTATCTTATCTCTGTCCAATCAGAACTCTCTCTTTCATCTTAAGATATAGACTCACACTTGACACTTTTCAGACTTCTCAAAGGCATGAGGACGACTCATGGCCTGTCTATCTTAGTATGCACAGCCTTCTTTTCATTTCCATGCTGTGCTACACTTCTCTTCTTTCTGATCCATGCACACACCTCATATTATTAATCTCCACTATGCTTCTTCTTCCATTCTGCCACCATCTCATGGTGTATGCATATTCACCTCATGTTTTCCCACACTATATCCTTTTATGGCTGCACTGCCTCTGGTGCACAGACCATGTACCTAACATGTACAAACAGTAGCTAGAGTATATAAACCTGTTAACAGCCGGATTCACTTGACTGGAGTCCACAGTGAGAAACTAAGGAAAGCACTCACTGTGGGACTCTGACTATATAAATGTAAGGTAACAACTATCAACAATGCACCACAATGTGGCTGACAATCCAAAAATGCGCAAAGTGCACAACACAACTCCAACACTCCCCCTTGATTGTGCATCTCTGCTAATTCTGACCAAGACCCAGCATTTCACAGAAATGTGTTACCTTCACTCGAGCTAATGCCTTTGTGAGCAGATCAGCAGGCATATCGCCAGTTAGGAGGAATTTGGGTGAAATCAGTCCCTTATCCACTACATCCCTCAATCAATACCATCAAAGGTCCAGGTGCTTCATTTGGCCGTGATGCTTAGGATGTTTTGCCACCTGGATCACTGACTGGTTGTCCATGTGCAGCATAGATGCACCATTCACCTCAAATCTGAGCTCCTGCATCAGTTTGCAGATCCAGATGATTTCCTTGCCAGCTTTGCATGCAGCCATATTGTTACGGAACAACTAGTGTGAGCGCGGTAGTGACGGAATACGGAGGACTCAATGGAAGTTGAGTTGAGGAGCGGGCTCGCTATGATGAGAAGACATTGATACGACGGAGTGGTTCCGTAGTTGGATTTGCAGACCAACTGAAGGGATTCGCGACGAGAGTAGACAACGGATAGGATTGAATCCCTAAGACGAAAGTTGACAGAACTGGGACTTCTAGCTACTGAGTTGAAGGGTTTAAATACGTAGGAATGCTCGCTGACTAATAGTCCATGAGGAGAACACATGTCGACCAGGAGGACAACATGAGGTGTGGAGTGGGAAGACATGAGGACGAAGAATGGAAGAGAAGTTAGGAAGCGCGCAATGAGGCTAAGGCATGGAACAGAAATGAAATAGAAGTAGAAGGCCTAGCCTCAAGGTGATGGCATCGAGATCCCCCAGATCCAATGGTTCAGAGATAGAGATCTGTCATGTGACATCTCTCATGGTCATGTGCTATGTTCCCTCGGTCACGTGCCGCTAGGAAAAGGGTAAGGTAAAGATTAAATAAGAAGAGCATACACGCAAAGGATAGGTCCAGGGTACAACCTGTAACACACATACTCTGCCTCAGTAGTAGACAGAGCAACAATGGGTTGGTGCTTGGACATCCAGGATACAACCCCAGTGCCAATCTTGACAACATATGTGCCAGTGGATCGACCAGAATCCTTGCAACCACCATGGTTTACATCAGAGAAGATGGTGAAGAGTTCAGAAGTGGATGGATCAGGGGAATAGGTGATGCCAAAGCTGATGGTACCTTGGATGTAGCGGAACAGGTGTTTGATGGCATTCCAGTGGACAATGCCTGGGTCAGATGTGAAGAATGCAAGCTGACCCACAGCATATGCAATATCAGGGCATGTGGTGCAGGACAGATACTGCAATGATCTAATGGCGCCTCCATAGTTGACAGAGTGCATGGAGTCACGCTCCTGAGTGGTTTTGGGGCTCTGATCACACGACAGGCAGAGGCCAGGATCCATGGGTGTACTGACTGGTTTGCAATCGCCCATATTGAAGTGGGCAAGCATTTCAATGCAGTACTGGTGCTGTGAGATAGTCAGAGAGTGTTTGGCACGGTTGTGATTGATTTTAATGCCCAGGATCTCTGTGGTTGGCCCTAGATCGTGCATTTTGAAGTGTTTGGATAGATCCATGATCGTCTGCTTGATGATGTCAAGGGACTTATTATGAAACAACTAGTGTGAGTGCAGTAGTTACAGAAGATGGAAGACTCAAGAGTTTATTGAGAGAGGAGTGAGTGTGTGATGAAGGAAGAACATTGAGTATGATGGAGCTGATTCTGTAGTTGGATTTGAAGATCAACCAAAGGGATTTGCAATGAGTAAGGGCAACAGATAGGATTGAATCCCTAAGACGAAGTTGACAGAACTGGGAGTTCTAGCTACTGAGTCGAAGGGTTTAAATATGTAGAGATATGTGCTGACTAATAGTCCATGAGGAGAACACATGTCGACCATGAGGACAACATGAGGTGTGGAGTGGGAAAATATGAGGACGAGGAATGGAAGAGAAGTTAGGAAGTGCGCAATAAGGCTAAGGTGTGGAATGGAAATGAAATAGAAGTAGAAGGCCTTGCCTCAAGGTGATGGCATCGAGATCCCCCAGATCCGATGGTTTGGAGATAAGAGATCTATCATGTGACATCTCTCACGGTCATGTGCCGCTGAGAAAAGGGTAAGGTAAAGATTAAATAGAGAGTGTACGCACAAAGGATAGGTTAAGGAAGGACAACCTATAACAGGACTTGCATACAAATGTCATGTCATCGACAAAGACAGGCAGGATGAGCTGGACATCACCTCAGGTGTAGATATACATAGCAGTATCCAAGTAGATCTATGTGAATCCCATAGACTCGAGAGTGGTGTGCATCTTGTGATTACAGCAATTTCCACCCTGCTTCGTGCCATATAGTGCTTTCTTCAGCAAGTAGACCGTTTCACTGTGATCTCCCTCTACAAATCCTTCTGGCTGCTCCATATACACATCACAGTCCATGTCGCCATTGAGGTATGCATGGGAGATGTCCACTGACCACAGATGGAGATCCTGGAGCACAGCTAGGGCAAGGATGACACAAAGAGTGGGAAGGTGCACTGTGGGGGCAAATACCTCGAGGTACTTGAATCCAGGATGTTGGGAGAAGCCTTGAGCGACCAGACAACCCTTGTAGCATTCAAACGAGCCATCTACATGGTATTTCTTTGTAAAGATCCACTTGGAACCAATCACCAGCACATTCTTTGGGCGAGGCACCAGAGTCCATATACCATTCAACTTGTGGGCTGTCAGTTTGTCCAAAGTGGACTGTCTCCACTCTGAGGCATCATCCTATTCCATAGCTTCCTTGAATGACCTGGGATGTGCAGCAGTTGTGGTGAGACACTGGGCAATATCAGCTTCCTCATTATCAGAGTTCTCTTCTGGATCATCCAGAAGCTGAGCAGGACTCAGCTTCCACCATTCACGTGGTCATTGGTATGTCCTATGAGGTAGATGTGCTCCAATGCCAATGGGACTAGGTGGAAGCACAGGTGCAGGCACAGGTGGGGGTGTCTCTAGAACAATAGGAAGAGGTGCTGGGGCAGCGATAGGTGTGACAGGGTCTGTATCCTGCTCGATATCAGGATCAGGGCCCCCCTCAGGATGTAGAACCTCAGGAACTGGCAGATTGTTGTCCATTGTGTCAGGTGTGATGTAGGGAGGTACAGGTGGCATGGCAGGCTGTGGTGGAATGGGACGAGTCATGCCAGGTGGTAAACTGGTGGTGCACTCATCAAAATCAGCGCATTCAGCAATTATGGTGCGCTTGGTGGTTGGATTGTAGAATTTCCAACCTTTGTATCCATCTGGGTACCCAATGAAGACACACTTCTCATAGTGGGGCTTCAATGCATCCTGTTTGTCCTTCTGGATGTGCACATAAGTGGTGGATCCCCAGACATGGAAGTGGGACACATCTGGTTTGTGCCTATGCCACAGTTTGAAGGGTGTGGCATCATCCACAGCAGCTGTAGGGCATCGATTCCAGACATGGACCAGTGAGGCAAGGGCTTCGCCCCAGAATGCCATGGGAAGGCCAGACTCTGCCAACATGGCAGTGATGCGCTCAGATAGCACTGGATTGGCACATTCAGCAACACCATTCTGCTGAGGACATGCTCAGACTGTGTGCTGGCATTCAATTCCACACTGGTTGGTGAACTTGAGCATTTCCTTGCTCATATACTCTCCACCCTTGTTGTCTCGTAGGGTTTTGATCCGTCGTTCAGTCTGGTTCTCTGCAAACACCTTGAACTGCTTGAATGCATTGAAGACATCCGATTTGGCTCAAATGGGGAGAATAAAGTGATACCAGGTGTAGTCATCAATGAATGTGACCCAGTAGCAATACCCAGAGAATGTCCGGTAGGGAATCTGGTGCACATCAGAGTGGACCAGCTCAAGAGGGTGAGAGGCGTGGTTTTGAGACATAGTGAATGGGTTGGCATGCATCTTGCCAGCGATGCATGGTTCGCATATGGGATCAGCACCGGCCTTGCTATCAATGTGCATACCAGTGACCAGATTGCACTCAATGAGTGACTTGAGGTCAGGTGTGTTGTGATGTGCAAACCTGCAATGCCAAAGCGCCAAATTGAGTGGCAAAGTGGTGGCAGCCTGTGCATAGTGAGTCACGGGCTGAGTCACACCATCCAAGAACACTGCATTCATGCTGTTGATGGTGGCAACGAACAGAGGTGGTCCTTTTGAGTGAGAGAAGGATATATGAGTGGCATTGATATACACATTGAACCCAAAGTGACGAGTGAGATACAGGACAGATAGAAGATTGTTCTGCAGTGCAGAAACATGCAAAACATTGCAGAACTCAACCGCTTGACTGCTTTTTCCATCAATGACCGGTTGGAATACCACAGACCCTACTCCAGCCAAGTAGACAACAGTGTTGTCAGTGAGTTTGATAGGAATCCATTTGGAGGCATAGTTGTGCAGCCAGTGGCGATGGGGCATCATATGAGAAGTGGCCCCTGAGTCTGCATTCCAGTCATGGTCAGCATTGAGTTGGAGTGGTGAAAATAGATCAGAGGGGTCACTGGAACAAAGACTTGCATTTCCTGCGCGTTCAACAACATTCTGGGGCTCAGATGACGATGTATTTGCTGCCTGAGCTGGGGTCTGCTTCTTGTCCTTGTTCTTGTTCACCTTGTAGTACATTTTTGCGCATTGCAGCGAATAGCACTTGCATTGGCAGTGTCCCAGTTTGTTGTAGAATGAACAGGGTGTGTTGGGATTACACCGGCAGCCAGAGGATGATGTAGACAGTGCTGAATCAGCAGGAGTGGTGGTGGAGGCATCAGAATGAGGGTGTTGATTGATTTCCTCAGTCTGGAATGCAGCTTTCACCTTGTCCTTGTCCAGGTCAGTGAGGAGGGCAAGGAAAGAGGTGAAGTGTGAGTATTTGGGGCCAAGGGTGTGAATCATGGCCATGCAAGTGAGTTCGTCATCCAGAGTGGTGATATCAAATGAGGTGGTGCGCAAATCCTTGATGCGCAGCATGGATTCCTCAACTCTGGTAGCAAGACCAGGTAAAGTCTCTTCAGTGCATTTCTGGATGCTGAAAAACATGTCATAGGTGATGAAACGACTACTCACCTTCTGCTGAACGAAGACCTTCTTTAGCGCAGCCCAGGCCTTGGTGGGGTCATCATGGTCAGCCCGGATGTGGACCCTTTGATCTGGTGCGATGTTGAGCATCAACTCGCTAGCTGCCTTGTCCTGCTTGATGTCCCAAGCAATCTGGTCAGCTTCAGCAGTGGTGAGATGTGTTTCTTTGCCATCTACAAGGTGCCAGAGGCCTTTGGAATGAAAGAGAGCCTTCATTTCTTTGCTCCAGATGATGTAGTTGGTTCCAGACAGTGCCTGGATGCAATGGGAGTGGGATTGGTGTTCTAAGGATATGATGCGAAGAGGAAAGGTGGGAAGTGAAGAGGTGAGGTGGGAAGCGAGCACTAAGGCGAGAAGTTTTCAGATGTGGTCAACCAGCTGAGCAGTATTGAAGCGGCTAGAGCACAGGGCTCATAACCTATTAACAGCCAGATTCACTCGACTGGAGTCCACAGTGAGAAACTAAATTGCACAGAGTGTGAAGTACTACATACCTAGAGTCCACAATGAGAAACTAAGGAAAGCGTTCACTGTGGGACTCTGACTATATAAATGTAAGGTAACAACTATCAACAATGTGCCACAATGTGGCTGACAATCCAAAAATGTGCAGAGTGTGCAACACAACTCCAACAAAACCCCCAATAGAGTGCCAGAGAACTTCAGTAAAGTTCTCTCGGTCTTTCCTCCAAAGTTAGCCTATTAGCACTACTCAGATTTTCTCTTCTCCCTCTCTTTGATTCAAGTCTAGCCTTACTCCTTGGAGATAGACTCTGGAGTTGTTTCACATCCTTGCTGACCCTCCTACTTGTTGTCTCTACATTACTGCTTTCTTGATTTAACTGACTCAAGTCCAGTCTGGTTTCACTTGAATAGGACTCCCCTTGTCCTCGCCACAATTCACACCAACAATCTCAGTATCATCATCATCATCATAGCTGTATATGTTTTTCTCTACACAGTTTTACTTGTTGAAATCCACCTTCAACACCTCCTTGATGTCATATGACCAGAACCCACTGGTTAGAAAGAATTGAAATTCAACACAAAGCCACTGCTCTCGTATTCTATAAGCTCAATGTTTGCCAACACACCCCTACCTCAGAACATACTCCTTCCCCCACTCCTTTCATTGAACCTAAAAAGGTTCACACTCATCGTGAATACAAGCAAGTAGAAAAGTACCT
>QFEQ01000818.1:126215-183749 GCA_003316335.1 Hemileccinum impolitum | reverse complement strand
TTGGTCTACTTGGAAGATACTTAAGGAACACATCGAGAAACACTTCTGGATCAACGTGTTGAAGGTAGAGGCATATAAGAAGTTGGTGGTGCTAAGACAAGGGTCCCTCCCCATAGAGGTGTATATGCAACAGTTCAACTTACTGCAGATTGATGCTGAAATGGAGCCAGGCATAGTGCTCCAGCTATACAAGGAAAGCATCGACTACAATATATACTTGCAAGTCTGCCTTCGCCATCTGGCTATCAAAGAAGATCTCGAGACATGGGAAGACACTGCCAACGAGATCGGAAAAATGTTCCACCACATCAAACTTGAACGAAGCAAGACAAGTTTTGTTTCTCATAACCAATACCACTCGGATCCTCAGTTTACGGTGGTCAGAACACAACCGGGTCAAGGGGCCCCAATGCAGGATATCCACACTGTCCAAAATCCGCTGCGGGTTGACAATTGAGACTGTTATAACTGTGGCAAAAAGGGTCACATATCTCGAAATTGCAAAGAACCCTGAAAGCTCTGACCACGACCCTCATTTGATCCCATGACGGGAAAAATGTCCTATCCGCCTCAACAAATTTGAGAAATACCACTTGCTCCCTCAATGGCCATTGCCTCTATCACAGCTGACTCCTCCTCCTCTTTCTCCCATCATTCTTGCACTTTGTCAGCACCAGACTGGCAAAACGAAGAAGTGCAGGCATACTATTTTGACCTGTTTATGACAAGGGCTTGACACCTGACAGTGGAAGGGCTGAAGGGAAAAGAGCCAGCCAAATAGATCCAGGGGGTACCTATTCAGCTAAGAACAATAATTTTCTTTCTACGATCCCATTTTCCTTTTCTTCTCCGAATCATTTCTCTTGTCTCGAAGTCGAAGGAGAGTCAAGTTTCCATGATATAGCCTCATGGGCTGAAGGAACTGACAAAACTTCATTGAAAACCACTTCCACATCCCTTGATATAGCTTTTGAAGCTGACCAGATTGTTCAAGCTGAGTCTTATGATAGTTTTCCTTACGGACTTACTTCCGAAAGGGCATCTCATTTGAGCATGGCACCAGAAAATAATAGTGCACTTAATTCCCTATTAAAAGAACGATCATCTTGAATTTCTTCCTATAAATCCCAAGCCTTGTTTTCTCATCAGGAGCCAGATGCCTCTCAAGGAGGCGAATTCAATATTAACACTGACATTTATTTCCAAGATAAAAACAAAAAATGGACATTCCGTACTACCTCATCACTTCTCGATTCCGGAGCAGTTCAAACTTTTGTTGACAAACATTGGGTAACAGAATTGGGAATCACAACTTACCCCTTATCCAACCCAATGAACGTCACCAATGCAGACAGGTCTTCTTCAAAGCACGGAATGATCCATGAGTATGTTTCCATTGTTCTTTCCTATAATGGACATACCGAAGGAGTGGATGCGCTAGTTGCCACCCTGGGATCTCACGAAGTAATCCTGGGATATGATTGGTTTTATCGTCACAATCCGCTCATCGATTGGGTAGCCAAAACTGTAACCTTTAACAGATGTACCAAACATTGCAAGGCCAATCAAACAAAGCAATGGATTCCAGTACGCACCATTGAAGAAGGACTTGTGGACAAAGTTCCAAAACAATATCATGAATTCCTCGACATCTTCAGTAAAGAGAAATCAAAATGAATGCCAGTTTGCAAACCTTGGGACCATGCTATCGACTTGAAACCTGACTTTATCCCAAAAAAGGGATGAGTAATTCCCCTTTTGGACACTGAAATCGAAGAAGTCCGGAACTTCATTTCCTCTGAACAAGAAAAGGGTTATATCTGTCCCTCTAAATCCCCTCAAACGGCTCCCATCTTCTTTATTCCAAAAAAGACTGGTGAAAAACGACTGGTTATGGATTACCACTATTTAAACGAAGGAACAGTAAAAAACTCTTATCCCTTACCACTCATTTCTTCCCTCATAGATCGATTAAAAGGTGCCGACAAGTTCACTTGTCTTGACCTCCGTTGGGGATATAACAATGTCCACATCAAAGAAGGTGATGAATGGAAAGCAGCGTTTGTCACCCCTCTCAGTGCCTATGAACCCGTTGTAATGTATTTTGGTATGACTAACTCCCCTCCGACTTTCCAACAGATGATGAACGACATCTTCAATGATATGTATGCCATCGTCATCGTCTACCTTGATGACATGTGTATCTTCACTCATAAGAAAACAGATGAAGAACACTCGGAGATTGTTAAAGAAGTTCTCCAGCGCTTGCACAAGAATGATTTATATGCTAAACCAGAAAAATGTGTGTTTAATGCTGACAATGTTGATTTCTTAGGAATGCACATTTCAAAAGATGGCGTATCTATGCAACACAAGAAAGTCGACACTATTTTGGAATGACCAGCACCAACAAAGTTAAAACAACTACAATTGTTTCTTGGTTTGTGTAATTATTATCATCGGTTCATACAGGGATTTGGACAAATCGCTCGCCCCCTCAATGACCTCACCAAAAAAAATGTCTCTTACACTTGGGGGGAGGCACAACAAAATGCGTTTGGTATGCTCAAAAAACAGTTTACTGAGGCACCTTTATTGGCTTACCCTGATTCATCCCGACCAATGTGTTTGGAAACTGATGCCAGTGACATTGCCACAGGCACAGTATTATCGGTTCAAGGGGAGGATAATTTATGGCGCCCTTGCGCTTTTCTTCCACATTCCTTTTCTTCCGCTGAATGAAACTACCCTGTCTATGACAAGGAGTTACTAGCCATTATACATGCTCTGGAGGAATGGCAACATTACCTTATTGGGAAAACTGACTTCGAGATTTGGACAGATCACAAAAATCTCGAATATTGGAAAAAACTGCAAACTCTATCAGGCCGACAAGCTCGCTGGCACGAACTTCTTCAGAAATTTAACTACACCTTAATTTACAAACCCGGCAATATGAATGGACATGCTGACGCGCTCTCTCGACGTCCCGATCATGGCGACGCAGTTGATAATCTCAACGAAAATATCACAGTCTTTCCCTCTACAGTTTTGCATTCTTCTAATTTATCTATCCCCGTGTCACTCACCTCTACAGATGCTCACATACCCACCAAGGGTTCCTCCACAGCAGCTGGCTTTGACCTGTATTCTACTGCCAACTTTGATATTCCCGCCCACGACCAACTCCTTATTCCCACCCATGTCAAAGTTCAACTCCCCTTGGGTACCTACGGCAGGATTGCCCCCCGTTCAGGCCTCACCTTCAAACAAAAAATCGATATCATGGCTGGAGTCATTGACACCAATTATAGGGGAGAAATCGGGGTTATCCTGTTTAACCACACTGACACACCCTTTCACATTTCAAAGCATGATTGCATTGCACAACTAATTATTGAAAAAATAGAAAACCCGACACTAACAGAAGAAAAGACTCTGGAAGAATCAGAACGTAATGAAAAAGGTTTTGGCTCCACTGGAGTCAAAGTAATGACTTCTACTTCTCTTCATCCTAACTTTGAAACGAAACTAATGCACAAATCAGAACAATTAGGCGTTGACACTATTAACGAATACGAGTATTACGCTCAGGACAAAATCTTCCGCTCTTCGAATGGCATCGTTTTCATGCCACATTCAATTCATAATGAGCTTATTTCACTTTTTCATGATTCTCCGACAGCAGGTCACCCAGGTTGAGACTGCACCATTAGTGCCATTAAACAATTTTATTGGTGGCCTGGCACAGCCAAAGACATTGCTTCCTACGTAGAACACTGCCAGGTGTGCTCCCTCACGAAGGGATCGTCAAAGCCACCGGCAGGAAAGTTGATTCCCCTTCCCATTCCTTCTGGCCCTTGGGTCGACATATCTATTGATTTCATTACTGGGTTCCCCACCTCCAAAGGGTACGACACCGATAGCATCGTAGTTGATCATTTTTCAAAAGAAATTGTTTTGTTTCCATGTACTAAAACCACTTCTTCCGCCAATCTGGCACTTTTATTTAGAGACCATGTTTGGTGCATGCATGGACTACCTAACACTATTGTCTCAGACAGGGGACCACAATTTGTGTCGGAGTTCACAAAGGAACTTTGCAAAGTCATGGGGATTCAACAGAAGCTGTCGACAGCATATCACCCTCAAACGGATGGACAAACCGAACGAATTAATTGTGAGGTACTGGCATACCTCAGAGCATATGTCACAAAACGATAGGACTCTTGGAGCAATTGGCTCAAAATGGCACAATTCATCTATAACTCCTCCTTGACTACGGCCACTGGTGCCACCCCCTTTGAAGTCACTCGTAATTATCATCCTTGATGAGGGGTTGAACCCTCCTCCTCGAGTACCCCTGGGGGGTCGTTTGCTTCTTCCATGGCCAAGTCACATGACGAAATTGCCACCACACTCACTAAATCCAGAGACTGTATGGTACAAAACCAAGAGTCTAAATGGTCAGTAGCTCCATCGTATGCTGTGGGTGATCTGGTCTGGTTATCCACTGATCACCTCACACTTCCATACCCTGTGCACAAATTGACACAAAAATTCATCAGACCCTACCATATCACCGCTGTCCTCCCTAATGCCGTTTCCCTCCACCTCCCTTCCTCCATCTCCATTCACCCTACAGTTAATGTATCCTGAGTAAAACCCTACAAAGCCCTGCTGGCCAGACAACCCATATTTAAACCAGATGCTATTATGGTCACTGAAGATCGTCACGAAGAATACGAAATAGATTTCATTGCAGCCAGTAGGCTTTCTCAAGGAAAATTACAGTGCCTCATCCATTGGAAAGGATGGGATGAGGTGGATCGCACCTGGGAACCGGCCAGTAATCTGCTACATGTGCAGGACGCTATCAATGACTTTCATCGTTCACATCCCTCCACTCCTCACCCTATCCAGGGCATCTCTGATACACAATTCCTTTCCCTGTTTTCTTCCTTCGGACCCTCCTATACCAAATTTGCAGACTCACGGTTGGACCTCGAATCTGGTGAATGGGGGGTAGTGTTATAGTTCGGGCACGCGTACGCCCTATTTTTCACTTTACTCTTTGCTCATATGCATGCATCACTGAGCACCGTTTACTTAGTCGATTTCTCTTTCCAAAGTCACGTGACTAGATGCATGTGACCGCGGGAACATCCACATGACTCGAGGCTAGACCTATGATGTCATTGATGACATCATGCCTCATGTTTCCTTATCTTTTCACATGTTCATCTCTGTCGTTCTTCTTTGTTCCAGAACATTCCTCATCCTCTTATCTTTACCCACCCTAAAGCTAATTTGGACTCAGACACCTGCCCTAAGGTAGTCAGTCAACATATATAAACCTTCCCTGTAATTCCCTCCTACCTTAGTCCTATTCACTTCGTTCCACCCACCTCACTTGGTGCCTGCAACTCAGTGGTACTACTCCTCCTCTCTTCGCCAGCCTAGCCCTCTGTCAAGGGGCCATTGCATGTTATATTGTATCATCTCCATCACTGTCCCCATCCTCAATCTCATACTCATCGTCCTTGTCGATGTCGATGTCGTCTCCCGTTGTCTACTTGTATCTGTGTTCCTCGTCGAGCTTGTTACTGTTGCAGCCCACAACAGTTATGAAGAGAAGGGGGCACAAAAACTATGCCATTTGAAGAGCGAAAGATTTTGTCCTAAGCGTAATATTCATACTCATTAATGGTGTCAACGCCTAACTACTCTGATTCATTCATTAGTTTTGTTTCAAAATTAGAATAAAGAGATGTGGAGGCCATGGCTTTAACTCCAGTGGAGCCAAAACCTTTTTCATTACATTCTGATTTGTTCAGAGTCATTTCTTCTGTTAGCATTGGGTTTTCTATTTTTTCAATAATTAGTTGTGCAATATGATTGTGTTTAGAGATATGAAAAGGAATGTCCACATGGTTGAACAGGATAACCCTGATTTCTCCCCTATAATTGGTGTCAATGACTCCGGCCATGACATCAATTTTATATTTGAATGTGAGGCCTGAGTGGGGGGCAATCCTGCCATAGGTACTGAGGGGAAGCTGAATCTTGACATGGGTGGGAATTAATAGCTGATCATGGGTGGGGATATCAAATTCAGTTGTAGAATACAGATCGGAACCTGCTGTGGTGGAGGAACCCTTGGTGGGAAGGCGTGCATTGGTGGAAGTGAGGGAAACGGGAATAGATAGATTGGAAGAATGTAAGATGGCAGAGGGAAAGATGGTGATGTTTTCGTTTAAGTTATCGACAGCATCACCATGATCAGGGCGATGGGAGAGTGCGTTGGCATGTCCATTTGTGTTGCCGGGTTTATAGATTAGCATATAATTGAATTCTTGTAGTAGCTCATGCCAGCAAGCCTGTCATCCTGATAATGTCTGAGGTTTTTTCCAATATTCAAGATTTTTGTGGTCTGTCCAAATCTCGAAGTTAGTTTTTCCAATTAGATAATGTCGCCACTCCTCAAGAGCACAGATGATAGCCAACAACTCCTTGTTGTAGACAGGGTAGTTGCATTCAGCAGAGGAAAAGGAGTGAGAAAGAAAAGCACAGAGGCGCCATAAGTTATCCTCCCCTTGAACCAACAAGACTGCTCCAGTAGCAATATTGCTTGCATCAGTTTTGAGGCGCATAGGTCAGGAGGAGTCAGGATATGCCAATAAAGGTGCTTTGGTGAAATATTTTTTGAGTATGTCAAACATATTTTGTTGCACCTCCCCCAAGGTATAAGGAGCATTCTTTTTGGTGAGGTCATTGAGGGGGCAAGCAATTTGTCTGAATCCCTGAATAAATCGTCAATAATAATTACATAAGCCCAGAAACAATTGTAGCTGCTTGAGCTTTGTGGGTGCCAGCCATTCTAGAATAGCATCGACTTTCCTGGTTTGCATCGAGACACCTTCTTTGGAGATGTGCATGCCTAGAAAGTCAACATCATCAGTGTTAAAAATGCATTTTTCCGGTTTTGCATAAAGGTTGTTGTCGCACAAGCGCTGGAGAACTTCCTTGACTATCTCTGAGTGTTCTTCATCTGTTTTCTTGTGAGTGAAGATACACATATCGTCAAGATAAACAATTACGATGGTGTATATGTCATTGAAGATATCATTCATCATCTGCTGGAATGTTGGTGGAGAGTTAGTCATTCCGAAGTACATTACCACCAGTTCATAGGTGCCTAATGGAGTGACAAATGCGGCTTTCCATTTGTCGCCTCCTTTGATATGGACATTGTTATATCCCCATCGAAGGTCAAGACAAGTGAACTTGTTGGCGCTTTTTAATCGGTCTATGAGCGAAGAAATGAGTGGTAAGGGATAAGAATTTTTTACAGTTCCCTCATTTAAATAATGGTAGTCCATGACCAGTCATTTTTCTCTAGTCTTTTTCAGAATGAAGAATACCGGCGCTGTTTGTGGTGATTTTGATGGGCAGATATAGCCCTTTTCTTGTTTGGTCTTGATGAAGTTCCGGACTTCTTCAATCTCGGTGTCAGAGAGTGGAATGACTCATCCTTTTTTGGGTATGAAGTTGGGTTTGAGATCAATGGCATGGTCCCAGGGTTTTCATACGGGCATGTGTTTGGATTCTTCCTTACTAAATACGTCAAGGAATTCATGATATTGTTTAGGGACTTTTTCTGCAAGACCTTCCTCAATGGTTTGTACTGGTACCCACTGCTTTGTTTGATTAGCCTTGCAGTGTTTGGTACATCTGTTAAAGGTCACGGTTTTTGCCACCCAATCAATGAGTGGATTATGTCAGTAAAACCAATCATATCCTAGGATCACCTCGTGGGACCCTAGGGTTACGACTAGCGCATCCACACCTTTGGCATGTCCATTATAAGATAAAACTATTGAAACATACTCATGGATCATCCCATGCTTGGAAGAGGATCTATCCACATTGGTGACGTTCATTGGGTTGGAGAGAGGATAAGTTGTGATACCCATCTCTGTTACCCAATGTTTGTCAACAAAGGTTTGAATGGCTTCTGAATCGAGGAGTGATGATGTGGTTTGGAAGGTCCAGTCTCCCTTTTTATCCTGAAAATAGACATCAGTATTAATGTCAAATTCACCTCCTTGAGAGGCATCGGGTTCCTGGTGAGAAAAAGAAGCTTGGGGGGCTTTATATGAAGAAATTCGAGAAGATTATTCATTTATCAGGGAATTAAGTGCACTATTATTATCTGGTGCTGCGCTCAAGTGAGACACCCTTTCAGATGTAAGTCCATATGTAAAATTGTTCAAAGAGGTATCATCTTTGACTCCCTCTCTGTCCATCTCCCCTTCGACTGGTAAACAAGAAAAATGATTTCAAGAAGTGGAAGAAAACAGTAACGATGAAAGAAAATTAGTGTCCTTGGCCGAACAGATACCCCCTAGATCTATTCGGCTTGCTCTTTTCCCTTGAGTCCTTTGGCAGCAAGGTGCCAGGCTCTTGTCATAAAGAGGTCAAAGTAGTAGGCCTGCACTTCTTCGTTTTGCCAATCTGGGATGGACGAAGCACAGGAGTGAGAGGAGGAGGAGGAGTCATTGGCCGCGACAGAGGCAATGGCCATAGAGAGGGCGAGCAGAATCTCATGATTTTGACGAGGCAGGTATGTTGTTCTTCCAGTCATGGGGTCAAATGCAGGACATTGTCTTGGCTTTCTTGGTTCCTTGCAGTTCCAAGAGATGTGGCCCTTTTTACCACAGTTGTAACAGTCCCGATTGTTGACTCAGGGTGGACTTTGGACAGCACAAACGTCCTGCATTAGTGCCCCTTGACCAGGTTGTGTACCAACTGCCGTGAATTGTGGTTCTAATTGGTATTGGTTACGAGGAATGAAGCCCAATTTGCTTCATTCCAAACGAATACAATGGAAAAGTTTGCCAATCTTGATCGCGGTATCTTCCCAGGATTCAAGGTCTTCTTTTATGGCAGGGTGGTGTAGACATACTTGGAGATAGATATTATAGTCGATACTCTCCTTGTATAGCTGAAGAGTGATGCCAGGCTCCATCTCCACATCGATTTGCAACAAATTAAATTGCTACATGTACACCTCTATGGGGAGGGACCCTTGTTGGAGCGCCACTAGTTTTTTATAAGCCTCGACTTTTAGGATGTCAATGTGGAAGTGCTTCTCGATGTGCTCCTTAAGCACCTTCCACATGGGCCACAGTCCCTTGACAGGGTACTGTTCAATAGTGACATGAGCGAAGTCAGCCGCTCATCCATTCATGTGGAGAAGTACTGCAACTGTTCTTTGATGGTTGTCCAAGTTTGGTTGGCAGTCGACCCAGACACCTATCTTTGTCCACCAGATGCAGAACTTGTTTCTATCGCCATCCCAGGTGCTGGGATCAGTGAAGACCTTGTATGTGTTAGATGAGGAAGAGGAGGAGGTCGATTGATTTTGTATGAGAGTTTGCATGGCCATGGCCATGAGCATCATCTGTTTTGATAGGTCGTCCCATAATTGGTTACCTGACATCCTTACTGTCTACTATCTTCCAAATAGACTCTGGGGATTTAGAGGTACCATTGGTTAGGACAGAGGGCAGTATGAGGGCGAAGCACAGAGTGGTTTGGTATGCCGAGATCCCACAGATGGTGGTACTGAGTTCGGATGTATCAAGGGTCTTGAATGTACACACGTCAGGTACATATCTTTTTACACCTTAAAAAGAGGCCATTGGTGCCCTTGGGCTCTGGTATAGCATCCTTGGGGTCAACCGAAGAAGCGGGAGATGGAGAATGAGGTGGTTGTATGTTTAGACAGTAAAAAGCTAATGCGGCAGCTTCCCTTTGAACTTCAATATGTTCAAGCCACTTAGTATGGGACATAAAATAAGAAAGGGGGAATGCAGCGAGGTCTAGCTTTTGACAGTCTTAATCAAGTGTTGCGGACTGCAACAGGAATCTGCTCCATGAGGAACACAGAGATGAGGAGACAGTGGGTAATGGTGTTGATGTCGATGAGGATGATGAGGACGAGTTGGAAAATTGGTATGGCGACCATGATGAGATGATAAAGCATATACAGTGGTCCCTTGACAGAGAACTAGGCTGGCAGAGGAGAGAGGAGCAGTAACACTGAGTTGCAGGCACCAGAAGAGGTGGGTGAAACGAAGTGATTAAGACTAAGGTACAATGGAATTACAGGAAAGGTTTATATACGATGATGGAGTACCTTAGGGCAGGCCTCGGAGTCCGAATTAGTTGAGGAGCATGGAATGCAATAGAATGTTCGAGAAGAAAGGAAGTGGATGGAAGTAAGCATGAGAGAAAGATAAGAGACACGAGGTATGATATCATCAATGGTGTCATAAGACTAGCCCCATGTCATGTGAAGGTTCCCACAGTCACATGTACTTGGTCACATGACTTGGAAAAGAGAAAACAGCTAAGGTAAACAGTGCTCAGTGATGCATGCATATGAGTGAAAGATAAAGTGAAAAATAGGGCATATGTGTGCCCAAACTATAACAATAGGTATGCAGTTTATAAAATGTAGGCTACTTAATGGCTGATATCCCGAAGCTCAAGTGGCTCCACCTACAACATCCACAGACAATCCCAGCACCACACAAGGTGTTGTAGCCAACAATGAGGATAGAGAAGCAGACCACAGTGCAACCATACTTACAGTGGAGGTTGAGCTATCACGAAATCAATGTGCATTCTTGTATATCCATCATTTGCAGTATTATTCTTATTGCATGACTATATAGAGTTCAAACGTGCTAGAACCGTGCATACATTAGCCATAGAGCTTGCCATTCCTGACTTCGTAACTCTCCTTCAATGCTTTCTATTTGATTGCCTGAATCCCAGTGATCCACAGGATATCATAGCCATTCCACACTTTGAACTTCCCTGCTATGACAGACCAGTATCTGTGTTTAATTCAGCATCATCCCAATTTTATATGCCTAGCAATTTATGTGGGACTGGTGGGATGCACAAGGAATACATCCAATCCTGTCCAATGTGGAGAGGTAAGGGCCCACACTATGACCGTATATTTGTCAGAACAGACCCAGACGCAGATGGGATGTATGGGTATGAAATTGCCTGTGTTTTTTTGTTTTTTCTTGTCTATAAGGGCATCACTTACCCTTGTGCAGCCATATGCTGGTTTGACAAAGTTGGTGAGGAGTCTGATGAGCTCACCGGAATGTGGATTGTTTGCCCAGGCACCCTTCCCAATCATATGCCCTACTATACAATTATCCACATTGATTCAATTTACTGTGCAGCACATTTAATACCCATTTACAGCACTGAACCCATTCCATTCAGAATAAAGCTGCATCATTTGTGTGATGCATTCAAATCCTTCTATGTCAGTAAGTATGTAGATTACCACTCTTTCAAAATTGCATTTTAGACACTAGCAAGACAATGCACAGAATGCTTCCTCGGACATGTTGTGGTCTGCAACAGTAGTGGGTTCGATGAGGAACACAGATACAAGGAGGCGATGATAAACGGTGTCAATGTCTACAAGGAGGACAAGAACAAGGTTGAACAGTGGTATGGCGACAGATATGATACAATATAGCATATAGTAGTCCCTTGACAGAGGACTAGGCTGGCAGAGAGAAGGGGAGCAGTACCACTGGGTTGCAGGCACTGAGGACAGTGGGTGGAATGAAGTGAATAAGACTAAAGTATGAGGGAATTACATGGAGGGTTTATATAGTAATGACCAAGTACTTTAGGGCAAGTATCTGAGTCTGAATTAGGTTAAGGGCAGGTGAAG
The DNA here is from genome assembly GCA_003316335.1 of Hemileccinum impolitum. Lineage (NCBI taxonomy): Eukaryota > Fungi > Basidiomycota > Agaricomycetes > Boletales > Boletaceae > Hemileccinum > Hemileccinum impolitum. The sequence goes on along the minus strand of QFEQ01000818.1, from coordinate 171,970 downwards.
ATAAGGAGACGGAATGTTTTGGAACAAAAGAAGTGAATGGAGATGAATGTGAGAAAAGATAAGAAACATGAGGCATGACATCATTAATGATGTCATGAGTCTAGCCTCAGGTCAGGTGAATGTTCCTGCAATCATGTGCACTTGGTCACATGACTTTGGAAAGTGAAAATTGACTAAGGTAAATGGTGCTCAGTGATGCTAGGCATATGAGTGAAGGGAAAGATATAAAATAAGGTGTACGCGTGCCCGAACTATAACAGGACATGGCATCTGGCATTACTGGCGAGTTTGGGACTCAGGTTTACACTATAGTTCCATCATGGATTCATGGCTATGACAGGATATATTGTACCTAGACTAACTTAGACTACTTTTTCTGCATTTTCAATTGTGACCTCAGAAAGTCCTGGACACACTGTAGAAAAGGTGTCTTAATCGTGCCTGGGAGTGCCTTGCACTAATTGATCACTTTTGGCACTTTTTCTTGGTGGGCCAAGTGGGCCAAGTGTGGATAAGGCCATGAGCAATTTACTAATGACTGAGAAATGACACATTAGACACCAATATGTATATACAAAACACATTGATCAAATGGTATATCCACAGACCTCATTGTCTTCCACAGTGCATATGCTGCATGGGTATGATCCAAATGACCTGACTTGTCTACCATATGCTCATAGAACACTGACATAATCTTGTCCATCTCAGCATCGTCCACCACCCACATCATCCCAATCACAGATCGAAATCCAGCAAACTGCATAGTCGACGCAAGGTGGATCACCTCATCCGGACTCTCTTCATCTCCAACAGTCATATGACAAGCTAATAGATATGCAAATTCAGGGTTCTGCAAATCACATCGGATGATGTGTTGGATGGTAAAGTGGCTGTCATGCAGAGCGAATGCTGACTCGAATGGTTCCTTCCTGTTCGGGATCCCATGACAGGCAAAGTATACCCATTGATTCTTCCTCAGCTCCTCCGTGACCCAGGAAATACATAATTCTTCCCCTTCAATAGACATGAGTATTGTGTGGCGACCAACCTGCTAACCAACAGTAGCCAGTTCTGCACTGATTGAGTGCAGTTCGGTTTCGCTGCTGGCCTTCACCTGACCAATGCAAAGAAAGTGTTTCTCTTCTATTGCTGGATCAGATGGATAGTGCTCTCTGGAATGAATGAGCATGCTTAGGGTCAGTATATACAACGAGATGTAGAAATCAGAGACATTGTGCTAACCCTTCCTATATGGACCAGCAGCATGGAGAGGCAAAAGAGAGAACTCAGCAGTGGGGCACCACCAGATATGAGACCAAGGGGGATATATGGTCCAAAGGGAATCAGTGATAGGGGAAACAACATGGTCCCAGAGTTCCCACAAGAGCACACCAATGTCTTTTGTCACACTCGCTCTCTTTGCCAGTGTGGTCAATGCACTGAGCTTCAATGACAGTTCCCGAACATAGTCTTTTGCAATTGACAAGGGGATGTGAACAGGATCCCTTCCACTAAAGACAATCAGTGCATCGCAGCTATACTTGCTTGCGTTCATGATGATGACGGGTCCACCACTGGCTGTGTGTTGGAGGTTGGAGAACAGCAAAGGAAGAAGGAATCAGGAAAGACCAGACAACTGCTGAATATCAGACATCACTTGTTCCAGTTTGGAGTTGAGATGGTACACCCAATCGTGTGGATCTGCACCAGGTGAATTGAGGGCATTTCGAATAAGTGAAGTCAGACAGGTGAATTCATCTGCCAAGGTCTTTCCTGCCAGGCCAGATGAGATGACATTGTCAAGTGGGGAACAGAGGCGAGTGAGCTGGCTCCAAAACATATTCCAGCCTTGTTCCAACAATTCAACTGTGTTGGCAGGAGCCTGATTGCAAAGGCAAGCCAAGAACGTGTTATAGTTTGGGCATGCATACACCCTACATTTGTTCTTTTCTCTTTCGCTCATATGCCTAGCATCACTGAGCACTATTTTACCTTAGTCGATTCTCACTTCTAAAGTCATGTGACCAGTGCACATGACTGTGGGAATGTTCATGTGACCTGAGGCTAGACGTATAACATCATCAATGATGTCATACCTCATGGTTGTTATCTTTCTCTCACATATATTTCCGTCTTCTTCCTTTCCTCTCAAACATTCCATCCTGTTCCATGTTCCATGCCTGCCCTTAACTAATTCAGACTCAGACACCTGTCCTAAGGTACTCAGTCGTCATATATAAACCCTCCCTGTAATTCCTTCATACCTTAGTCCTATTCACTTCATTCCACCCACCTTTAATGGTGCCTGCAACTCAATGGTGCTACTCTCTTCTTTCTCACCAGCCTAGCCCTCTGCTTGGGGCCACTTTATGTTATATTGAATTGTCTCAATCGCCATCCCCATTTTCAACCTTGTCATTGTCATCCTCATTGACGTCGACACAGAAAGTTGCTGTCTACTCATTTCTGTCTTCCTCATTAAACCCGTCATTGCAGTCCACAACAGAATGCATCAACTGCCAGCAAAGATGAGAGTGTCTTGAAGATAGTAAGATGCTGAGGTAATGATGGGAGGGCAGTGAGATGGCGAACGAGAAGTCAAAGAGTTGTTTCATATGCAAGAAGGATTGTAGAGTGGTGATATTTTTCAGCTGCAGAGACCCATGCTTTTGCTGTAGACAGATCACATGAGAAGACTGTTTGCATGCCATGTGCAAGCTCACTATAGAGATGAAATGCATCCTCTCAGTCCTCTAGATTAGATAGCTGTGAGAAGAGAGTAGGCAGGCAATGAGTATAATTTGTAATGACCCTGAGCAACAATCCTACCAGTTTGTACTTGGACAAGAGATCCATTGAGAGGTTTGTCATGATGATGACTGATTTGGGTGTCCTGGTGAGTGAAGGGTCAGTGCATCTTGATTGAGGCAAATGGTCTTGTCGAGATCCTCTACTGCATCATGTTGATCATATCAGAATGAGAGATCAGTTGCAAGGTTGTTCAATGACATTGACCAATCTGGGTATCCTGGAGGACAAAGGGCCAATACATCTCAATTGAGGTGAATGGCCTCATTGAGATCCTCTACTGCACTATGCTTATCATACCAGGATGAGAGACGATTTGCGAGGTTGTTCAATGACATTGACTGATCTGGGCGTCCAGGTGGGCGAAGGGCCAATGCATCTCGACCCAGGCAAATGGCCTCATCGAGATCCTTCATCACACCATACTTATTGTACCAGGACAAGAGATCAATGGCAAGATTGTTCAATGACGATGACCAATTCAGGTGTCCTAGTGGGCAAAGGGCCAATGCATCTCGATCAAGGTGAATGACTTTATCGAGATTTTCTACTGCACCATGCTTATCATACCGCAATGAGAGATGATTTGCAAGATTGCTCAATGACAATGATCGATCTGGGTGTTCTGGTGGAAAGAGCATCAGTGCTTCTTGGCCAAGCACAACTGCCTCATTGATGTCCTCAATTCTGCCAAGCACCATATATCGAGCTTGGATACCCTGTGAAAGCTGAACCAAACAGCGACCCTGCTGGTGGTGGCCAACAGTGCAAATACCCAGTGCTTCACGATCAAGTGTGATTGCCTCATCAATGTACTGAGCCTCATTGCATTGGGCAAACTCAGTATGAAGAGAAATCACTTGTGAAAGCAGTTGTTCGACTAGTAGGCACATCATTTGTTGTTCTCAACGCTGAGTGGAACACAATACCTCTGGAATCCATCTAGGCTAATCTGACTTGCTGCAAGATAGTGGTCTGGGAATATGCTTAGATACCATGCATGGGCCATGACCAAAAAGGTAACCTATGTAATGTTCCTTCTGCCACAATCTACTCGTTCAGTCCTCCGAGACCTACTGTTTTGGATCAAACATAGTTGGGATTGCATACATGCACGTAGGTGCGAGTGTGTGCTAGACCTTGCAGAAATGTTGTATTGAAGTACAAAGGTACTCCAATGTAAAGGGACAAAGGAATGAGTCTCAGGTGGGAACTCTCACCTGGTATTGATGATATGATGGAGTGAATCAAGTAGAAGAGGCGGAGAGTCTTGCTAAGATTTGAGAGATCAAAGCAGGAGAGAACAAATCAAAAATAACTTGTTAGAGAGAAAGATTGATCTTATATACAATACAGGATGTTTGTATCTAATCAATAAAGAGATCATAAGGACAAACAATCTATTGTATTCTATATCATTCTAACCAATGAAATAAAGAAGAAAGAGAATGATATGATTGTGCGATATCCAATTGCACAATACTCTCTGTATGGTGTGATATTGCACCATATTTATCTAATCTTTCATCAGATGTTCTCATCACATGACAATCATGGATGGTGTTTCTTTAAGTGGAGATTCCAATAAACCGGAACCTTTGGATTTATTGGAAACAGTATCAGAACTTCATAACTTCTTGGAACTGAGTCCAGAACAATCTGGAAGTATCCAGAATGTTGGAAGTTTGAATTCCAACATGTTGTCAGAAACCCTGTATACTTCATTATTGTCTTGGGACACACTGCCAGTGGTCAATGGAGGGCATATATCCTTTTCGTGACAATCAATATTCGACGTATGGATTCATTCCCGGATGGTTGCGAATGGTAGGATCTCAACATTAACGAGATTGGAACTGGAGGGGAACTGGTTGTAAGACACAACAAACATCCTGCTCACCACCGAGGGGAACAATGTGAGTGCGCAGAAGCGAATAAATGTGATTCAGAACATGATATTACCTCACCTGGTACGGGTGCGTCTTGGACCCGGGGTCTAACCCCTACTACTATTGCATTATGACGATCGGTTCGTCGATCCTGCCGTGCTGCTGAACTCGACCTCCCAAGATATTTGCACGCGAAAGCAGCTGTTGGAACTGTAAGCACACATGCGATTATTGACACGACGAAAAGCCCGCTAATGGTAGTGTAGTCAAACAAGACGCGTGCAGGCTACTGAAGTAACTGCACATGCTGAAATGTTGATGGCATGAGTCAAGAAAGATCACATTCAAGCTCTTCGGTGACACCCTACACGTTTCCCAACTTTGTGACTCAGGTGACCTTGACTGTACTTCAATCAGTCTTTTGAGCCGTGTCCCAGACACTTAATACTCTACATCCTTGCCTCCTCGAGACAAAAAGACCTGTGTGGTCGGGGGAGTACACATCGCATATCATGCACGCCGGGGGACGTGCTATGTGTCACAACTCAAACTCACATCTCTGCAGCTGCAGGTAGAATTATTGCCACACTGACTCACTCGTGACCTCACATGAGCAAGCAATCCCCCATGCAGAAAAAGAGGGAACCATGTCGAATCGGAGGAAATCCTATAATACAGCATACACAATAAAATAAATCAGATTTTAGCATCGCCCAACGCCCGTTCCTCCCTCCGAATAAGCGCCTCCCGCGCCTCCAAGCTGACCACACCAAACAAGACGTCCATCTCTTCCAGACTCCGTCCCTTTGTCTCGGGTATCATCCTGCAACCAAGCAACGGATCAGTGCCCCCTCAAAACAAGTGAAGCGCCTTACAGAGAAAAGACGGCCATACCGCCAATATTGATCGTAGCGAACAGCATAAAGAGCTTATACCCCAAGTCAGCCTCGATCGTCGGCGTCACCTTGGCCACGACAAAGTCTAAACGAGATCCATGAGCTCTGGGAAACATGCAGAGGGTGTACTTGTACGTACTCCACAGCCACTGCGATCCAGAAGCGACAGCGAGCCCATAGTGCCGCGTTCTCGTCGGGAAAATGTCGGCGACGTACACCCACGGGAGCGGTCCCCACCCCATCGAATAAAAGCAAACATAGATGTACAGCATTGCCGCCATGGCTTTCGAAGAGGGTGGTGGAGGGGGTGCAGTCTGGCCGGGTAAGGGGGTCACGACGGGGTGTGTCTTGAGGATGGCCCCGATGATGAAGAATGTGATGCCCATGCCCAGCGCAGAGATGAACAGCGATGGTTTACGGCCGAGACTGTCTGCCAGAAGGGACACGAAGAGGATGGTGGCGATCACTTTGACGATGCCGTAGATTCCCGAGGCTAGCAATGAGTTGGTCGTCCCTGAATACCCAATCTATGTACATTCACAGGATCGTTGAAGAGGGTACCTGAATATATGGCAAAACTCTTACCGAAGTGAAGATTTGGGGTGCATAATAGCCGACAGAATTCTGCCCGCTCCACTGTTGTAAGAGGAAGATGACAAAGGCAATCACGAATCGGACAAGGTTACCCTTTCCAAGGAATGCTTCTCTGATTCCGAGCCCTTGACGTGCCTCGCGTTCTTCGTTGATTGCGGCTTCAATCTCTGCTATTTCGTGTCTGACAGAGGGCGAGTCATGTGACTCTTTGCGAAGATACGCAAGATTCTGAATCGCCTCCTTGATACGACCCTTTGAAGCCAACCAACGCGGTGATTCCTGGAGAGGATGAGCTGCTACCGGATCAAAGCAAATCCGATTTACCTTGATTGTGAACAATCCGAGACACATTAACCCGGCAGGAACGAGTTGGAAACCAAAAGGGATCCTCCATACGTTGGGACTGTTGGCCATGTGCAACCCAACACCGACTGGATGTACAATGATGATTATAGACACGAAACTGGAGCGACAGATGCTCACGGTTGATAAAGTATGAGATCATAACGCCAATGGCTACCATGACTTGAAACAAGCCTGTGATCCGCCCACGTACGTCTTTGGGTGAACATTCAGACACATATGCAGGGGCGACGGCGGAGATCCCGCCAATGCCAACGCCCGATATGACACGCCCGCTATAGATGTACCCAATACCATGACTACCGCCTGCCACGGTGGTAAGGATCTGGATACATTCTGTGTGAACGTCGGATAAATCTGCCAAGCCGGACTCACGGCACCGACGCAAAAGACGAGGGTAAACCCAACAAGCGTCCATCGACGTCCAAAGCGTGCTGGTAACGGGGTCCATGTCAACATACAGGCATGCAGGACGGAGTGCCAGTTACCTGAGATGGGCGCACTTCCCAGGGCACCAAAGAAAGCACCTGCCTGGAGAACGGAGACGACGTTGGAGGAGACTGTCACGGCATTGTTCTTGTTGATTGTGCCATCGGGGTTGGTGATGCCAAAATGCGACTGAAAGTAGGGTTGAGAGACGACGCCTCCGGCGATACCACTAGCAGAGAGGTGATGAGGGATTCTCTTTGTGTAAATGGGGAGACGGACGTATCGTAGCCAAAGAGGACGATGCCCCAGTAGACAACGAAAGCGAGCCCTGTTCATGTGAATGGGAAGAGGGAAGAGGTTCGATGGCTAGCGACGCACAGTAGACGCGTAGGTTTTTGAAGTTGACGAGGGACGACATGGGGGCCAAATAGAAGAGCAAGCATGACGAGCGGTCTCTTATATATCGTGGCGGGTGAGTCGCCTGTCTTGTCTGATGGGAGGCAACCTAGCGTGACGGACAGACAGACGAGTGACAGGAGCATGCGACGTCTAGTCTGGTGACCAGCCCGTCTAAAAGAGGCAAGCTGTCGATAGCGTTGTCGCTCGCACGGCTCGACTGCGTTGGCCCTCGCCCGAAAGAGTGTCCTGGACACGGGCCGTCGATGTCCCCCAGCGTCGTCTTTCAACCACAGCCTGGTCAACCTTACTATGCAGTTAAATATTGGTCTGAACTCGGATAGTCGAGCTACCCAACAATTTGTGGAACGCGCGGACCGGTTGAGTCGAAAGTGGGCCTTTGGTCGTGCCCGTGCGCAGACCACCGGTCTCCCAAGATAGCGGTAAATATGGAATCCCCTTTTCTTTCTACGCGCTCACGATTGCTCGCTTTCATGACTTTGTCGTCGTTTCGACTGTGGCCGTTGTATACATCTTTCCCATTTCGGACCTTTCATTCGACAGTTCGGATCAGGGAGATGAGGAGACTGCGAGGACTTTTTCCGACAAGTCTCCGCCATGAGACGTACGGTCTGACGGACGGTGATGCCCGAACTTGTGGAGACCTCGGAGCCGAGTATACTGGCAGAGAAGGTTCGAATCGTGTAGACCCGCGCGTCGTAGCTGTAGCACGCGACGTTTCATTATCACCCGAGTTGATACGTTGAAGCAAAGTGAGGATGTTTCAGACCGCGGGGTGCCCCTGAGATGACTGTCGTAATTTGAAAACGAGATCTGGGCATCCCGATAAGGTAAACAGGCTGTCTTTATTAGCATGTTCAGTCAACGACGACGCTCGTCGCCGTCATGATCACCCGTCGACCCTCCCTCGTCCACGATGACTGGTCCGCCTCGTTCAGACCACCCTCTTCCGAATCCCCAGAGGAAAAAGAGACCCGCATCGCTCACCAGCAAGAAGCAGCCAGAATATCAAAGGAAATCGACGATGCCATCGAAACGTCAAGGAAGCTCCACGAGAAACGCAAAAAGGCCATCAAAGTCCTCCTCCTCGGTGTGCTCGTCGTGTTCCCACCTCTTTGTTTGCTCATTCTTGCCACAGGCCAGGCAGAGTCGGGCAAGTCCACGATGCTCAGAAGTACGCGTGTCTCTTGTCGCGTCGCGTCTCGTCTCGTCGCTCATTCTTTTCTAGACTTTCAGTTGGCATTCTGTCCCAACTACTTCCTCCGAGAGATCCCGATATGGAAGATCATCATTCAACTGAATCTCATCGGGTATGCCACTTTCCTTTCTTGCGCTTCTCTCTTTTGCATGCCTTTCAGCTCCGTCAAGAAGTTGCTCGCCATCATCGAAGAAGAACTCGATCGCTCTCCCGCGCCACCTTCTCCTTCTTTTCGCTATCCTTCCCTCGATCTCTCTTCCGATCCGCCCCTGACACAAGCCCAGTCTGCTCTCCGTCTCCGTCTTCTTCCCCTCCTCAGCGTAGAAACGAATCTCGCGCGACAACTCCTCCCCGAATTCGGCGGCGCTTCTCCTCCGCTCCACTCCGCTTCCGGATGGACAAAATGGGCTTCGGGTGCCGGCGATCACCCCGCAAACGGCTTCCTCTTTGGAAACGGCGAACTCTGCGTCCGTGCTGGCGGCGCTTGGAAGACCATCTTGCAACGCATCACCGGCTCGCACGACCCCCCCGTTCGCACAACACGTCGCCATCCCTCCGACCCGACACCTCTCTTGGAAGCACTCGCACCCGACATTCATGCACTCTGGACAGACCCTGCCGTGCGCGCCCTCCTCAAGCGCAAGGACGTCCACATGGAACACAGCGCCGGCTTCTTTCTCAACGACGTCTTGCGCATCGGAAAACCCGGATGGCATCCCGGAATAGGTACGTACGTCTCTCTCCTCTTCTTCTTCATCCACCCATCCTCACCTCTCCCAGACGACATTGTACGCGCTCGACTGAGGACGTTTGGCGTAGAAGAACATTGTTTCACCTCGGATCATGGTACATTTTACCCACCCTCGCGCCCTCGTCACCCTCACCTTGCTCCCCAGGCTCGGAATGGTACATTTACGACGTCGGTGGCAGCCGTGGATCGCGGCATCAATGGGTGCCCTACTTTGACGACGGTCCGTCTCTCCACGCGCCCACTTTTTTGTCTGACCGTCGTCTCTAGTTCAAGCGATCATCTTTCTTGCCCCATTGGTGTTCAATCAAATGCTGAACGAGGATCGAAAGATCAACCGCCTGGTGCGTCCCCACGCCTTTGCGCTCGCTGTTGTTCACACACCCTACAGGAGGACTCGATCAGCCTATGGAAAGAGGTCTGCGCGAGTTCCCTGCTTGCACGCGCCAACATTGTCCTCTTTTTGAACAAGATGGACATTCTCGAGTCGACGCTCAAAGCTGGCGTCAGGGTACAGACATATGTCCCCACGTATGGCGCACACCCCAACGATCTGGAGCACGTCGTCAAATGTACGTCAGTCACCCTTGTATCCACACCCTTGGCTCACACCATGTCAGACTTTCGCGACAAGTTCCGCGCATACCATGTGCGTTGCACATCTCGGATCTCATATACCTCCTGATGTGCGCCTTAACAGAAACGCTTGTCGCCAAAGCAACGTACATTTTTTTGTCACGAAACGTCTGCCATCGTACGTTTAGCCTGGTCCAACGCCACGCCACGTTTTGATCGTCCCTTGCGTTTCAGGACACGGAAGCCACCCAGACCGTCTTATTAGACGTGCGAGAGGGCATCCTCCGAAGCCACCTCGAAAAACTGCGCGTCATCTAACCTTTCTAATTTAACAGGTCTATTTATGCTCCCTTTCTACTACATGTGTCTCACCATCACTGTCACCCCCCTCATACATCATTCACGTATAGATAGTTGTAAACATAATCAGGGCATTTCCATACTCTAGATGTGTGCGTGCGGCGCGATAATAATAACAACCATCGCTTTGTATTTAAAAAATGCGGTCAACGCTTGCCCATAGCCTGGCGCACTGTCATGACCATGTTTCAAATCCAACCCCGGAACACGATCGACGCCGTGACAAGTGCCCGCTCAAATCGCAAAACTTGCGTTGGCAACGACCGGCGTTGCTGAATCATGACCGGTGGCGGCGCTTTGTCATTCACGTCCACGCTGATACAATCTTGCCATCAGGAAATACCTTGCAGTAGTCGTATGTCGAGCAGAGGACATTGCCTACACACGGAGACTTCGCGCTCGTATTCCTACACTCACATCGCAGAGAATCCAGAAGCCAAAAACTCTCATCACTACACCTGTCGCGCCTCCCAGACCTGATTCTCGCCTGCCCAACGACCCCACAGCTGGACAGGCGTACCAGGCGTCGAATTCCCATGGTCCGCCAGATCGACCGAATAGTGGGTGTCGCTCGCCGGGGAGAGTCTACGGGGGTGCATCGATCATCACTCCCCTCCCCCCCCCAAAAAAAAAGAAAAAAAAAAAGGAACTGGCATACCTCACACCACGGTCGATGCCTGGTTCGTCCTCGATACGCCATGCAAACGGTGACGGTGCCCCCACGAGCTTTTGCCCGTCTTTGAGGTCCCCGCTGACAGAGAGGTACTGGCCGCTCCCTGCGGACTTGAGGTGGAACGTCTCGTCACTGTCATTGCCAGCGCTCTCGAATGTCCACTGGTTTGGGATTCATATTTAGCGACTGTGAGGACGGCTCGGTCACTGACCAACTGATTCGGTCCATTGTGGTACCCGAAACCGATGACTGTGTGGCGTGTGCGTGAGGGTCCATTGGTGAGCTGAAAGGGGACGTACTGGAGACATTGTCACCGCCAGAGAGATCGATGCAGGTCCCTCCCTTGATGTTGATGAGACAATAGGTGTTGTCGGCGCGAACGTTGGCCATCGTTGTGTGAAGAGGAGGTGCTGTGTCACAATGCTTTTTATACCAGACATGATGTCATGAATGCCCCCTATTGTTCTTTCAGGGCTACTACTACACTCGCTGCCAAACAAGAAAAGACAAGAATCATACGAGGGTTTTACACAACATACTCTCCAGCCTGCAATACTCGGGAACGATGGCCGCATACGTCATAAACGCATCCACGTCCGCCTCAGCCACCTTTGCCAACCCAATCTGCGCCTCCGAATCTGCAGTCGGCATCGCAGTAACAGGCGTGAGGCTCGTCGTCTGCGGCGCAGTCGCACCACCATTGGCACCCGGACTCGCACCCCCCCCAAGATCAGGCGTCGTAAACGCCGTCGACGCCCCACCCGAGCCCGCACTCGTACTCGTGCTCGTACCCGTGCTCGTCGTATCGACCGTCGACCCCGTCAGCGTCCGCATCCGGCCAATATCCCGCCCAAGATCCCGATCCGCGAACCCACCCGCAAACACCGACGCATTCAACATCCCCCCCCCACTCCGCTCCATCTCCATCTCCTCCACCTCGTCCTCTTCTTCCTCCACGACGATCGTGGATCCCAGTCCAGATCGCGGGTGTCCGTACGGCGTGCTCGTGCCGCTGTTGGCACCGCTGCCGCCGCTGCCCCCCAGAGGCCCGTTCACGTTCGTGCGGAGCGGCGTACCACCCGACGCAACCCACCGCTTCCCGTACAGTCTCCGTATCTCGTCCTCGAACCCACCCAGACCTCTACCCGTCCCCGATCCACCACTCGCAGAGCTACGCTCCTTGCCCCAGATCCAGCGTGCAAAGTATGCACCCCCGAGGGACGCTCGACTGGGGAAACCGGGCGCCGGCGCGTTTCGGTGGGGTACGACTTGCGCAGAGTCTACTTGCGTGTTGGGCATGAACACCGGCGCGTTGAAGACGTCCCCGACTAGATTCGCGACAGAGGGAAAGTTGGCTGCCGCACCCGTGACGAGAACACGCGCCGGCAAGGGCGCGTAGTCGTACGGATCGAACGGGAGTCCGAGGCTGGTCGCACGACTGTTTGGGGTAGACGCCACGACCGGACTCGGCCCTGGCGTTTGCACATTGCCGCGGTTGCGATTGACATTGGACCCGAGCACCCCGGTCGATATCATCCGGGACCATCGGACACGGAAAGAGAGCACTTGGCTTTCAAGAAGACATCGCGGATTTGCACGAAGATCTCTGAATTCGTTGACTTTGATGCCCGTCTCAAAGCGGTATATCCCCTTGACCTGTGATAGCGGGTAGCTGTCGCCTTGTAACAACCAAAAGCTGAAGAGCTTGTCGTCCAGCCTGTATACGACGTGAGAACCCGGATCCTCCAAAGTGATGCTCACGTACCCGATAGAACCACCCGGAGGAACGATCGCGACTAGACGATCGAAAGCACTCCAACTCTTGGTGTACATGTCTCGAACCAGGGCGCGAGGGACATCAGCATTCCTGGACCAGACGTTGGGTGAAAACAAATCAAGACAGCAAAGGCCATGGATCTACCTGCTTGTCAGCATAGCAATATATCGTCGCTTTTCTCCAGCGTCTTGTGCTGGATGCGGAAATAGGTTGTACAGGCGAGTGGGATGATTGTGTTGTGCGGGCGTGAGGAGGGTATCCATAGGTCCAAACGATAGAACAGCATCTCCAGGGGACGGGCAGAGCGAAAGATAGACAGAAAGATAATCAGATGTAAATGGTGTGACGACCGTATCTGAGATGACACATCAACGCGCGAATTTGACGCACGGGCAACACGCACCAGGTTCAAACCCATATCTCTCGCACAGGTACCGCGACACGTTGGCAATCTTCCTCCCGCTCGCCAAATCGACCTCGCCGAGCCATCCTCGGATCCTCCGTCCCTCTTCTCGACTCCCACCGACGATCTCGAGGACGCCCTCGTCCCAGTGTCCTTGGGGTGGACTCCCTTGACCACTCGCATGCGTCCACATGCCGGTCGCACATGCCTCTGCCTCGCCCATATTCACCCACTCGCCCACAACCATGCTCGCGATGAACGTGCTCGCGAGCTGCACCTTGCCCGTACGCGCCCACACGTCCGACGTCCACGACTCCCGAATGCGAAGCAGCTGCGCAGCGAGAATCGACGCATTGGCACATGTACCCACGCGCGCAGCCATGACATCCGGACCCCCAAGCAGTGCTTCGAGGGCCAACGCATGGGTGTGTGCGGACGTATCTTGTGCGACGGGGGTGTTGGCCAATGAGAACGTGTTGGGAGGGAGTTGTGAGTGTAACGGAAGTCGTGGGTCCAACGCGGGGAAGGAAGGGATCGGGGTTGATTTCCACCAGACGACGGCGTGCTATAAACGATGGTCGGACGACCGACACACAAGCGTCGGCGACGTCGACGTACCTGAGCACAACCACCGATGGATTTTATTCTGGTCACATCAAAGTTTCTGGAGAGTTTTTCGAGGAGAAAGTCTGGAGGGTGGGGGGGAGTCGGGACACGTGCCGAATAAGGTTACGATCGAGGGATTATAAAAAAACCCATATTAGTACATCGTTGATATCTGAAAAAATTGATTCCGCACCCAGAGCTTTCACCCACATGTCCACCGGGGTCGTGTACGCATCGCCTGGCGTCGTGAATATACCACCCTGAGTCCTAATCGTGAATCAGCACGACTAGATATACGAATGGGTGGACCATGAAGAGAGTTGATCGGGAGGAATGGGATGGAGGAGAGACGGATGCGTCGAGGCTACTCACTGGTATTCCGGTAGTTCGGAATCAAAGTCCACACAGTCGACCCCCACGAGCTCCAGGCTCTCGTCGACGATCGATGCACGGAGCTGATCGGTAGCGAGTTCGAGACCAAGAAATAGTGTTGGACCCGTCTTGGTTCCCGGGGCCATGTTTTGCAGGTCGATGAACGTTCAGTGGGTAGATTTTATAGACGTTACAAGCGTGTGAGGTATTAGTTGGCGGGTGACGGTATCGGGTATAGCGAGAGTGACAAGAGCAGCGAAAGAAAAGAAACAGCAGCACGTCGAGTTGGCGAAACAGGTCGGTCGTAGTTGTCTTGATGGTCGTAACGAGAAAACAAGAAAAACAAGGAGAGAACGGAAGGCGACCCCAAGCGGCCTTGGTTTGTAAATTCTCACCAAACGACAAGTCATCGCCCAAATTCCCTTTCTTTCCCACGCCGATGCCTACATCAATGATCACTCAATCCCACCTCACTCGGCTCCTGACTCCCTTCTGTGGCTCACCACATTTCCCTACAGCGGATCAACAAGGTGGGGAGTACAAGGCTGCCCAGTTCCAGCTTCGACAAAGACTGACTCACGAAACGTGTTCCCCCCCTTGCGAGCGTGCTCAGCTCAAATCTGGGTCGAAGAGTTATCGACACGATCCCATATATAAATTAGGAAGCCTACGAAACCATCCGATCAACTACAAGCACGAGTCCATGCCCGTTCCAACAAAGAGCGCTACTCCTCGCCCACACAGCTTATCCATTCTCTACACTCATCTAGTTCCATCTGCAGGCCATCCCGTCAGCCCACTTCAGCATAAGCCAGATGCGACTCACGTCGGAAAGCTGAAGCACGTCTCTGATATCCAATACGACATCATCCACCAACTCCGTTGCTTCAAAGAGGTGAATCTGCGACGAGGTTGGCTCGATATCGTCGCGGACCAGAGGCACGGGCGAAGCCTTGCATTTACAAACACTGGCCTCCGCTTCCGCCTTGAAGTGACGCGTCAGCGCAGAAATCAGGCCTTCGATGAGCGCCGCCGCCGTAAGCAACGTGATCGGATATTGTAGCATGTCTGGTTCTAAATCGGTGTTTAGACATCGGAGCTCTGCTGTATTCAGTGGACACCCACCGAGAAGCAATCCGAACAACTTGTCCCAAGTCACGCTCTGAACGACTGCCCAACCGTCTCGGATCGGTGCGGTCGCCTTACGCAAGGTAGGCAACGCGATCCAAAGCTCATCCAAGACATCTTGTGGTGTGCAGCTCCCCAACAGAAACTGAAATGTGGACATGATATCGCGTTGTGCGAACTAGGTGCCATACAGTCAGCGCTTTCCACCAAGGAGGGGCACTAAAGACTTACTTCAAATGCATTGTGAGTCACCGCATACGGCGCCATCTCGAGAAACTCGGCAGCGTATACCGGTCCCAGTGGTGGGAAGCAGTCACGGTGAAGCTAACGACGACCGAGTTGGCCTCCCGCACGAAACAATAGACCAATCTTCACTTACCTTGACACCCAATGCCATGCACGCAACTCCGAGAGCCCAAACTCCTCGCTTCCAATCGGTATCCTCATGCTCCTCACAGGATTCTTGTTCGAGATGCTCGTGCTTGCATGCCGCTCTCCAGTACTCGACCTTGTCAGGAAGAAGAAAGTACCTATGAAACAACTGTGCCGCGTGAAACCGCGTCTGGCGTGACTTGGTGAGTTGGTCGTATAGATCGAATCCGAGGCGATGTTTATTCCCAGATAATTCTTTGCTCGGTACTGGTTCCTTCGGGAGTTTCTACAACCAAAGTAAAGACGGCATTCAAACACATTCAAACGTTCATCGTACCTTGAGTATCCACCTTGTAATCTCCTTCCGCAGGTCGTCCGTGATACCGAACGCATTGGACCAAATTTCTCGACTGACAAGTCGGTGCTGCCCAGAGGTGACGTTCACGCTCGGCATCGAGTCCTGGCTTCCCTGGAACTCGGTGGCAGAGCGTGTGCTCTCGTCTTCCCACTGACCACGGCCGTCGCTCGAGTCGGACGTGCTCCCACTGTCTCGTCGTGGAAAGGCCACATCGGTCGCACGTGTCGCTTTCAATCGCTCCGCCCGTTTCTCATCGCAAGAATTAAGGTCGTCTCGTTCACGCTCCGAACGTTCCCTGAGTAGAAGGGCCTCGAGACGATCGATCGCGTGGTCTTCAGCGCATCGGACAAGCGTGAGTGCGAGATCTTCAGGTGGTGCGATGATAGGCACTGGGGGGATCGCAGGGATGTTCAAGGATCGGTGACGATAGAATGGAATGGTTCGAGCCAGAGGGTTCGCCTTCGACCGAGCGTAGTCCGCGGAAGTAGGAAGCGGGGTACTTGGAACCGTCGGTGGATAATCCTTGTCCGCGCACGGTCGGGTACTCGGCGAACTCAGAGGAGAAGGGTAGTAAAGCGAATCCTGCAAGAGCACGACGCATACATACGCGTTGAGTGAATGCACTTTTTGTATGCATGGTGATCATGAACGCACCGCTTGTTCGTTTGAGCATGCAGAGGCTTCTGATCTCAACGATCGCGCCCGTCGTATACTTGCAAGTTCCGTGGCTTGGTATTCCGGTTCGACACTCGTATTGCTAGCACAGGAAACATGAGACACGGTTCGATCGAGCTTGAGTTTCTTGGACTCCGGGGGACAATCGGCCAAGGAGCGACGACGCTTCAAACAGCCATCGGGCGGAGCCTGAGCCGGAGAGACGATAGACACATGGCGAGAAGGCATCTTGGAGGGGACACCATCCTTTCCGTTTATTTCGCTGCTAGCATCGCGCGGCCCATCGCCCTCAGTTCCACGCGAGGAAGAAGGCTCCGATTCGTTCGATATGGCCAAGTCGAGGACGGTAGGACCAGGAAGAAGGGCTCTCTTGCGGGAAAGAGGTACGGGACCCATTCGAGTAAACACGCGTTTGATCTCATCGGGATGGCGCGTTTGTCCACTAGATATTCGGGTCGTCGACGCGCATATACTGTGCACTGGCACGCTTGCCACAACGTGTTGTCCGCTCGTCGCGCGCGGATGCTCATCGAGGGGCCCTCGAGCAGCACTGCAAGCAGCCTTCGAGGGGCTACCTTTGGACGTATGACCTCGGTCATGCGCATCAATGGCCATGTTGATCCGAGTGGGAGGGACTTGGCGCGTTTGATGCTTGGGAGCTGGTGAGAGAGAGAGAGAACGCTCGAACGACGTTGTGGTAGGAAATATAAATGCGTTCGGTTCCGCCTGACCGTCAAACAATTGTGCTTGGACCCCCGATTGTTCACCGCCGTCACGCAGGCGACAGGACAAAAGCTGGCCGGTCGTCACGTCCGCACAGCGTGACATTGGCAGGCCCGAGCGCGTCGACGATGCATATGGTGAGGCGTCGGCCATGAGGCCGAGAGGCGAGGAAGAGTCTGGAGGGGGCATCGCGCCGGGGGATTCCCATTTTTCGGCGTCGTCATTGTCCTTTGGGGTGCGCTGGGACCCACGTCCGGGATATTGTACTGGCCATTGTATCATGGCTTCCGTTTCAAGATCCGGACGCTCGTAGGCGAAGCCAAGAAAATCATTTCCGTGAAAGACTCCTTCATCCACACCGACACTGGCTGCATCGAAGGTCCACGACGACCCTTGATATGCAAAATTGGGCCAGGGAGAATCTGGATAATGACGAGATCCTGGCATAGAACGTACTTGAAAAGTCCGAGTCAATTCATCAAGAGCACGCCTTAGGGGAGCTTATGTAATTGATTGCGGTATAACTCGAAAAACTTACAAGCACAGCGTGTAAGTGAGGGTATCGACATAAACGTGTACAGAGCAAAGATCGGTTCTATGGCCTATATTCACTAACACTCACAGGGGAGTTCATGACATCGCCGACTGTTCCGCCACTCACGCTCAAGCCTGCCCAATCCCAATCCCCTGCGGAAACATTCCATGATTTCCCACTCTTGGATATAAATGGGGGACATACCAATACAGGAACCACTGCCGCAGCGCACTGAAATCGTTTGAGCACCATTCGCGACGTCGATCTTTGTCGTGCCCGAGGTGAAACTGACGTCCTATCAACAACATCTAATCACCACCTGCTTTATTCTTGAGATCGGCAAGGCTACTCACAGATATAGTGACGCCATTTCCAGGTGTTCCAGTTTTGGAAGGGTAGCTCTGATCGATCAGAACACCATACGCTTTACAGTTGGTTGCAGTGTTGTTCTGGTGATGCACAATGAGCGCGACTCCCGATGAGATATGGTGGGTTGCCGTACTGAAAAGGTGACTGTAGCAACCCTGCTGTTAGTGGCAGTTTGGTCGGTCTTGATGCGGAATGCTTGTTGGCTATGGATGTATTCATTCAGGTTGAATGCCTTTATACTATGCGTCCATGCGAAACGAAGTACTTATCAACGACCGTGTTGTCCCGAATAACGACATTCTCAAGAACAGTGTTAGAACCGATCGAGCCCTGTAATTGGTATCATGAGAATCTACGCATTCCAGTCATGTAAGATCACGCACAAGAGATATGCCATGGCCACCTTTGCAGTAATTGTTTTCGAATACAATGTTGTTGCCCCATTTGATAGCCACGCAATCATCCTGAACGAGATCAGTCGACGAATTCATCAGAGGCAGAAAATGATCACAAGTACCTGGTTTATCACTGTGCTGTACATCCTCTGTCAATACTACATCGAAACAGGACCGAGACACATTCTTACCTATCTTTGATGACAAGGTTATTCCCACCGATGTCGAAACCGTCGGTGTTGTGTCCTGTGGGTTGATTCAATGTTCAAGCTCTCCTATCGGATGGTGAGTACACCCTACCGGCAGGAAGGCCATTGCTCTTGGCGTTAGGGTACTGTCCCTGACCTTTACATTCAACAGTCAAGCAAAATATCAGTCAGGGTAGATGAGTGTCTCACTATTGTCAATTGTGACACCACTAACGACGAGCCCGCTATCAGTGCTTACGGAGAGGCACTGTGCAGGGGAATTGACGGCGTAAACATCCTGAGATGAGGCGAGTTATAATGTGTACCAGATATGATACCGTAGAAGGAATTTACATACCGTCAATGTCCCCGTAATATCGAAGCTGGTGTCGACCAAGTTAGGAGTGGACGCCACCTCAGTAAGATACACGCACTGCATCATGGGACGGGGCTTGGTGGCGCCATTGGTTCCTTCACCGTCCTGTGATGGCTCAGACATCGACAAAGCACACAACCATTGCGATCTCACTTACCCAGTAGGAAGGCCCATTGCCGTCCCATTTCTTTCCGTTCCCATTGACTGAAAGTACATCATTGACATCGATCTGAAAGACACTTGAAGCGGACTTACATGTGATGTTTTCTCCTCTGTCATTGACAATTAGATGTAAATCTACATTCAATATATCTAAAGCTCGACGTACTTGACCTCGAGCAAAGGACCGCTCCAATTTTTGACCGCAAACGTGATGTCACCCACTGAGGAATATCGTCGACGGATTCCATCCGATACGAAACAATTACTCACAAACATTGACAGTGGTGCCTGGCGACAAGTCGAGGCTGAAAGCCTCTCCAGCTGGCACAGTGAACGCGTTGATGTTCACGGTGCTGCACTGGACTGCATTGGTCACATCATTCAGTGATGAGATTGTGCCGACACACTTCCTAGACAGCGTCGCCCGCGGTGCCGCCTTGGCCAAACTAAAGAGTGAAACGAGAGCAAGGAATGTGAACATGGTGATGCAAGTTGGATGCCTTAATGATTGGTCGATAACCGCAAGTACTCATCCTTTTATGCGTCCATTCGAAGGGCCTGGCGACCCGGTGGAAACACCTAGCAACCATGGGGGCGGAGCCGCAGTCAACGGCTACAGTACATGGATCTTCCATTTTCGAAAAGTCGGAAGCAGCTGGCAGAGTTCTGTGCATCTTAAAACATGTAACAAGCGGACGAAACCTGGTTCCTCCATGGAAACGTCATACCAGTGACATGATAGGTGCAGATGGTCTACTGGTTCTTGTCAATGTGACTCAGGCACAAAACTCTAACTTACTACAATTAAGCGCGCGTGCAATGCGCATGATGCCCATGCGGGTATTGGAGGGGCCGGGAGGTACGGCGAAGAGACCTTTTCGTTAACTTCGCAGGATGTTGACTCAAGTACGATGAATGGCCAAGTACAATATCATAACGTAACCTTGAAAAGAGTCCATGCTGGTTACTTCCTAAGGTCGGATTGTTTCACCTTGCACGCATGTTGCCAAGATCGAATGAGGCTTGTCACGGCGATATGACGAACCCTTTGGACAAACAGCTTGCAACTGCGGAACGACTTGGCGAACAGGCCACACTCAGATGGCTCACCTTGTATGATCAAATCAACCGTCCCCTGATCTCGAAGCATGGGGTCCGATTTGAGGAGACTCATTCGCAAACTTGACATTCTGCATCGCGTGATATTTTTTTCGATTTGGTAACCCTGACGTTCGCGTGGTGCCCTTGACCTTGGGTCCACGTCAGTGTCATGATCGACTTGATACGTTGCGTGATATGAGTTCATTTCTGTCCGCGAGCTAAAAAGTGATGGACTTTTTATCCCCCTCCCATGGCAACTTCGAATGGTTGTGCCTGCCGGGGGCAGATACGGCTGTTGAAGTCGGCAAGATGAGATGTGTATATTGAAGAGACACAGTTGACCTTCTGAGTAGTATAAAACGAGAGAAGACTGAGTGTGGTTGACTATCGAAAAAATGACAAGAACCCCTTGGCGCTCGAAGTTGATGGTCACATGTTGCGAGAATAGCCCACCACCATGTGCAGCAAATGGCAGTGTTATACTGTCCCTGAGCGTCGGGCGGCTCAATTGAGATATCGGCGAAGGCTCCAGCAAGTTGTGAGCAGGGAGGTAAGGTGCGCCATCCAAGTCATCGGGTTGCGCTCCCAGCTGGTCGGGGATGATGGCGAGGTAATTAATCTTAATCACGCACCGGGGATTATAACACTTTCATGATACCAAATGTCAATATGCACTGTATGTTAGCGCTTGGCGGAGTTTAGTTCGCACCAGTGTCCGACAACTCCGATCTTCTCGGGAATTCCCGGAAAGCGCGCGGGCATTCAAACTCATAGATCACCGCTTCAAGTTCCGCTGGTCAACACTTCCCTGGAATCGATCACCTGACCAAATTGAAGGTTGTCAGAGCATTGTTGAGTCGATGCTTATCCATCCTCACTCAAGAAGCTCTTTGCGTTTGCCCCATCTATACAAGGTCTCGCTCGTTCTTAACCACTAGATTGATCAAACTTCATTTCTTGCCAACATACACCAACTAGGACCCATTCTTTCATCTCGTCCTTCTCATTGTGAGTCGTTCTTCCGCTTTACAGAGCCCCAAGTACAGACTTGGGAATCATCATTCCGATCTTTCCGGCGTTGAGCATACTGTGCACGCGCCTGGAAGCGATCATGAAATACGTACAACATAACTCGGCATATCCACCTGCCGGAAAGTAGTCATTATCAGCCACCGATCAAGAAGAGCACGACGTACCACTTCGTGCATCTTCAGATCGCCTGCGACGCTACAGAGTATATATGCCTCCACGCGGTCAAGCCCATGTTCGGCAACCAGATATGCGATCATGTTGCGAACAGCCGAACGCGTCGCTTCTCGGATGTCTAAAACATATACATGTACATTCAAACCCCAACACGTCTGCATGGACACACAAGTAAGACTCACCAGTGTCGACACCGGTCGTGCAATAGTATTCTTCGGCCTCTGCGCGTGGTGTCATAGTACGAAAGTGGGGCGCTTTGGTGTATGGTTTGTCCTTGCGCACCGTGAGGCGTACTGTGACTTCCATGGGTGTCTCGATGGCACTGCCTATCCAAAAACACTCAGCCAATCCATAATGTCTTCACATGCGAAGACATACCGCAGACCTCTGTCAAACGCTTGTTCAGTAAGCTCAGTCTGCGACGTATAGCCACTTACCTCCATCACCTTGCGCCGCGTGTCCATCCTGGATAACAGCTTACATGGCCGTCAGAAAAAACACAACGAACCAAGACACACCCCAATGGAAAACAACGCCCCCTCGACTTCGACCGGTAGATACAGCGTCGACCCCTTTGTCAAATGCTTTGTATCCAAATTTCCACCGGTCACATACGGCGGGATCGTCGACCACGCTCCCTTGGCACCCCGCGCGACACCCATCTCACCCGGAAACGGGCGCAACGGAACGCGTATCTTCTTTTCCTCGTTCAAACATGCATACCTCTGCACCTCTCCCGTGCCCGCGCCCTCGGTGAGATCCCAAATCTTGAGCGCAGGCTCCGGAAACTCGTCCGCCAGCAGTCCGAAACCAGGCATGAGCGCCGTCCAGCCCCAATCTGCTGTTTGGATGTCGAGCACGTCGACCTGGAGGGTGTCCCCGGGCATCGCGCCTTCGACGTATACGGGCCCGTTGACTTGGACACATAGTTCGAGTCTGATGGCAGCGACAGAGGCGACGGTCGAGGTGGGGGTGATTTGACCGTTGGAGCCGTCGAGGCAGGAAAAGTGAACGGTGGATCCGGAGGGGATTGTCAAAATGGGTGGGATACTACAAGGTGGTCGAATGGAGGTGGGACGGGATGAGGAAACCACTGGTATACCTGTTGTCCCATGCCAAATTGGCCTGCTCGCGCTTCACGGCGTGGATCGACATCCTGCTAGGACAAATGAGTCAGTAGGCTTTGCAACGTATCGCCGTTAGAGCGACGAGGTATACGAGAGATGGGAACACTACATTGGGCATGGAGACTATATATACCAGGTGAGTTATCTCAGTAGATCATCGGCAGAGATTAGTAACAGCTGAAGGCACACGAGGGCCTGAGAACGGTCTACGACTCGTCACGTCCCTATCTTCAGATAAGCCCCCCGTGGGTGTACTATATCCAGGCCAAGAAGCCTTACCCGTGAGTCGTGCTTCAGATCCATGCATCCTGTATGACTCCCAATCCCAAGGCCAAGTCCGATAACACTGCATCGTCGAGCGTGCGACATGTGGGTGGTCCATCGTTTCTGTGCGTCGTACAATCTATCCGTGCGGTGGCCGAAGAGGGGGCACGATATCGTTACCTGACAAGCCACGCCCTGCTTCCTACCACATAATCGCCATCGACATCCCTTATCCCGTGGTCCAATCACTGTATCAGTCACTATTGCTTTCTCTCCTTCCTCGTCTGGGAACGCCTTTCTGCCACCGAAAAGCAACTATCTCGCCCATACACGACCACCTTCACCAAGGCGGCTTCCTCCACGTTTGGTTTATCAGGGGTGTTAGTCGAATATGATTCAGGGTCTCCGCAGGTGCTGACGTAGCTGAACTCGTGGCAATAGATGCACCGCGTAACTGCCCCCAGAGGACACGCACGTTGGTCGTTGTTCTGTCCACATCCGATACTTACCGCAGTTTGCCTAGGACTACCATCCTACTCTTTCTGTCCGTCTGACTCCGAGGAGAGGAAGCGTGGCTTGGACGACGTTCCCCCCTCTTTGAACGATCAATGACTTGACCATTTCCTCGTCTGATCCCATCCTGCACACAGCCCCCACAGCAGTTGCTATCGATCCAGGCTGCACGATGAGCGCCGGCCGAGGCTCAGCCTTGATGATCTAACCAGCTAGCCTCAGCCCAGCCGTCTGATAGGAGACGTAGAACGCCTCTCGTAATCGGTGCGTCCCTGCCATTCATGTCGTTCGCATGGTCAGATTGAGCTGGCAGGGCAGTGGCCGTGGGTTCTTGCTACTTCCTTCCTGTTCTCGGCCCGGTGTCTTTAACTATATTGTGTGTATCGCTGTACTAGCTGTGTCTGGGAAGGCTGTACGACGTCATACCCAATCGCGTGTACGACGACGCAGTTTGGAGCACGATCTATGGGAGGGGATGGGACGATACGTCGAACCTGAGTGGTTCATGAACCTACTTTTAGAGCTTGAAAAGGCTGACATGACGTCGCATGCGTCGCGATTAGCACTGAAACCACTGATTTAACCCAGAAAAGGGGATGAATCGCAGCATATTGTGCGCAGGATGACGTCGGTGATCACCAAAAAAAGACTGGTTGACGCTGAGCGTGTGTTCGACACATTCCATTGAATGCTTTTTCGGCCTGTAGTGCCAGATGTTAAATCGATGTACTCCACAGCGTCATAACGCACCCACATTTCCAGTAATGTGTGATCGCCTGTTGGCAAAGAGGAACTCCCAGACTGCGAGTGGAGAACACAGGGTCCACGAGCTTCCACCACATCGAAGCGAAGCTCAAGATAAACAAAGCATTGAAATGCTCGATACCCCCACACTGCAGGAGTGGAGATATAATGGAAGGTGATCCATGTGTTTTGGATTGAGTGACTCTGCGGAATCGTGGAGTGAGCGAAATCCAATTCACCAACACGCTGCCTGCCTGCAGTCTGATCGCTGTAGTTCAAATGAGTGGACGGTTCCCATGGGTGTTTCAAGAGAGCAAAAGGCTACTTTACAAGGACAAGCGACACCAGATCTTCAAAAGACGACGACTTTGACGTGTAGTGCTTGAGTGCTGTCGGCACAACAAAGGGCGCTTGAATGCAACAAGCGAAGGTCCGATGTCGCCCATTCTACACTCGTTCTGGATTATTTTGAGCTCATGGTGAGTCTAAAAGTGGATCTGGGTTGGCCCACTGTCGAGGCTGTTCTGGACGAGTGCTTTGATGACGATCGGATGCGGTGGACAATGCATCAATGGCAGGCTCTGATCGTGGACTTGAATGCTCATATTTCTAGCACGGGGTTGCTGTGGGCCTCATAACATCATAGAGATACGGCAGTTCACTTATAATCAACACGAGGTACTAACCATGCTCCACATCCTCCTCCCCGCCCTCGCCTGTCGTCGCCCCACACGATGCAGTCCTACAACAACGTCCCGCTCACCCGCTCGCTGCTCATCGACCTCCTCGACGACCTCCAGCAGCGCACGCTCCAAGCGTTCGGTTGCCCTATCCGTCTTTTCGTCCACGGCGGCGTCGTTATGCTCCTTCATCCCTACCTCTCCCCCTACTCTACCCGCCGAACGACGCGGGATGTTGACTATGTCAGACGCGCGTTCGGACACGAGTGGCGAAAAAAGGGTGTTTATGATGCCGAAGACCGTCTCCAGGACTGCATCGACGCAACCGCTCATAGGTTTCGCATCGGGTGCGTGTTCACTCTTCTGCCCTCAGTGACCCGCTTCGTCCTGAACATCATCCTCTAGAGCAGACTGGATGAACGCTGATCCCGACGTTGCACTCCCGTTTGCCCGAGAGTGCGTCCATTTCTTCTTCGCCACGAGGCATCCACGACTCTGACAGTGACCCCGCCAACAGGCCCCGCGGTTACACATATGACCCCATATACTTTGATTCCAAGCACCCCGACAATGTCAACTTGAACACCATATACACTTCCCCGGGCATCACTCTCATCAGCATCACCATGTTCTGGAGCATCGCTCTCAAGCTTGTCCGGTACGAGAAGGAAGACCCGAATGACATCGTCGCTATGCTCCGCCACGGAAGCAAGTTCAACGGCACGCACTGGACACCTCAGTTCATGGAGGACTGGATCAAGATGCTGTGTTGGCCGCTGGGATATGATACCTATCAGCCACAGCGCCTCGACGAGCTCAGACATCGCATCCACGACGCAGTCAGACGGTTTCGAAATTCGCCTGACGACTTTGCACCTGTGAGGAGCCATGAGTCGGTGCGAACACGTCGACCATCTGTGCATACGTTTCCCGAGCACCGCTCGCACGCGCACACGTCACAATTCCTCAGCCCCCTCAGCAGCCCAACTCTACCGCTCTCCATGCCGGAACCCTGGATCCCTTCTACTCTGAGCAACACACCTGCGTATCAATCCGCTATCCATCGTTGATCGATGTACCGAATACTACCTACCACCCAAAAAAGACCAATGTTCGCCATAGGCGCATTCGGCATTAATGCACACTCTCATTCACATTGTTGTATATCGAAATACTAATTGTCCCACACAATGGACTCGTCCGTTCATTCCTCTCGTTTGCCTCTCTTGTGCACATACTCACCCTTGTCTACTCCTCTGGGTTTTCTTTCCAACTAGAATTCTCGAACTCGTCATTCCTTGTCATGTAACTCGTTCAGCAGCTTTCCGCAATACAATAGTTATTACTCAGTTTACTACAGGAGAGATTCCAACTGTGTACAGTATCCTTGTCTCCAATCTCGAAGAATTCAACTTGACATCAGAGAATATACGTACCACAGAAACACGGAAACAGCCATGTTCATCGTGAGTGACAAAGTCACTTTTCTGATCCAGTGACATTTAAGTAGATTCGCAAATCGCGGGTGCTGCGGCGTTGCACACGCTTTGTCAATTGCATCCTGATGCCATGTTCGAATTTGAATTAGGCCTCAAGCATCTTTACGCTCCGCACCAACGCGCGTTCGTCCTTCCAGAACGCGCTTGGACCAGTAGCGTCAAGGTGCACGAACCGCTGACCGTCTTGTCGCAAAAAAAAGATCGATATTCGGTGCCATAGACACAAGCCATTCTCCGCCACCTGATGCAGTGCCCGAATGTAGATCAGTGAGGTCGCCGCAATGGCGGCATGGTCCACTGGTCCTTGGGACTTTCCAAGTTGGCTATGCGTCGTCCTCTGCAGTAGTATCGCCTTGGTTGCCTTTTGGTTTGTGAACATGCGAAACCGTTTCGTACGATCCCAGCGGCGGTCCTCTTTAGGGCACAGTGAACTAGGGAGACAACCCATTCTCCATTCTCTGACGTCAGTCATTCGTGCCCGTGCCCGAACCTCTTGCTTGTTCACAGGGTCGCCGTCTTTGCCGCCTGCATTAACAACCAAGCACGCGACGTCAATCTCGGATGTCGCGACTGCGCATACCTGCCCAAATTCCAGTCAACGGTCTGTCTCTGGTTCTCAGAATCACTTCTATTTGTCCACCGAGAGTGGCGGTGTCAGATGAACGCATACTGTGCGAAGTCAAAACTTTCGTCTGGGTGGTATCATCATGATGGTCGACCTCAAATTGAATTGGGTCCTTCGCGTTTTACCTGGGGGGATAGGTTAGATGGAAAAGGCATAAAAGGAAGGTACACCTTTGGTTTTTAGCGAAATCTAGACCTTCCTCCAACATATATCTGAGCATGCTTTGGTAGGGATCTCGGCTTGCAGTGTCCATCTGCAAGCCTTGCTGCCCTATCGGTGTGGTGCGTCGGAGGTTGAAAATACACTGTCGGCTCGTCGGCTCGCGCCATCGCAATGACCTAGGGAGGTTTACCATTGCCTTCAGAGCTGAGGTCTGCAAGTTCAATAACTTATGAACATCGCTCGATTATTGGCTCCACTCCCACCACGAAATATCAGGATTGCACAAACCTGTCTTCGATCAAGTACCATGACTACCAAGTCAACCGTCCATGATGGTCAATCATTAAACTTCCATACCGGTCCGCTTGTCTGGATAGACTGCGAGATGACCGGATTGGACCCCAAGCGCGATAAGCTTCTCGAAGTCGCAGTGAGTTGATATGCAAGATGTTCGGGGAACAAACGTTTGAGCTCCGTGTCCGTCGTAGGTCATCATCACGAACGGTAACTTGAACGAGGTGGACGACGGCATCGAATTTGTGATAAAGAGAGACAAGTGGATACTAGACAAGTATGTGTTCCGTCATGCTTATGCACTCTCACATCACCCCTCACACTTTGACAAGTATGCATGAGTGGTGTATCGAACAACATGGCAAAGTAAGCATCATGCATGAACATCGGGAAAGACACGCATCGTTGAAACGCACTAGTCAGGTCTGACACAGGCATGCCTCGAGTCGCCACATAGCAAAGACGATGTTTCGCATGCAGTCCTCGAGTATATTCAGAGATGGATCCCAGAGAAACGGACGGGAGTTCTTGCAGGTAATTCGGTTCACGCGGATAGAGCCTTTTTGGTGGAGGAAATGCCCGATGTTGTGGATTGGCTTCACTATCGGTGGGTGGCATTGTTTTCAACCCCCTGTTGCTGACATAAAACCGTTTGAAGGATCGTTGGTGAGTATTTCGATTTCTCTTGATCGATGATCGTGTTCTGATGGGGAAGCCAGACGTTTCGTCAATCAAGGTGGGCACTAACTCCCGCCTCTGGTTTCAAGAACTTGATGATGTGCTTCAGGAATTGTGCCGTAGATGGTATCCTGGAACCGAGGTTCCGCAAAAGATATTTAGCGGCAAACACAGGTATGTTTCGGTGTGTTTTAGAAGGTATATGTGGATGATGTCGGTATAGAGCTTTGGAAGACATCAAGGGTTCCATTCGAGGTTGCCCTTCAATTCTTGACTTCGTCATTTAGCTAACGTCTTTCTTAGAACTTATGTGGTACCGAGAAAACATCTTTCGTGCTCCATGACTTTCTATCACTTAGCTTGATCACGATCCTGTGGATAAAATGACACGTTTGGAGAAGTTCCGACTATCATCCTGGCTGCAAGAATATAAACGCCATTCCGGCTATCCCGGCGTCAACATCTACTTTGAGTTTGAAGTCGCATTGTGCAATGCAGTCCATTCCTCTTCCAAAATTCCCATGTATATGATGTCTTGCCACTGTCCTTCAACCCAATTGCCTCGCTTCTTTCTACCCTCCTCTCTGAAGCCTCTAGATAGAACACATTAGCGCTGCTTGCGACATCAACTATCGGCTATCCTGACATTTTGGTATACAATTTGCGAGCTGCGATATTTCCATCAAGAACGGACAACGACAAGCGTTGCAGACCGAGTGCGTTGAACGCATGTCGAACAGTGAACGTGGCAGCTTCCGTCCCATAACCTTTCCCCCAGAATCTCGGCAACAGGGATATCGAAAACTCCCCACTCCGGTTCTTGTATTCAGCTATCCGAACCACACAGTGACCCACGAACGTTCCCGTATCTTTGATCACGATCGTGAACCAGAGAGCCGATTCCTCGGCCAAACTGCGCAGACATTCCTTATATTTTGGTGGGCGAGGGACGACGGGCCCAAAGGTCTTGCCCCGTTGTACATCTGCGTCGTTGCGCAGAGCTAAGAGGTGATGCAGATCTGAGTCTTCAAAGCCCCGAAGTAGAAGGCGATCGGTGGTGAACATGCTCAACAGATTTCTGGTGGTTCGGATGACCTGCTGTATGGTTCTTACGTCATCATAATCACTGGCATAGTAGAAGGTCAGTTTGACCCTCCACTGTCGCCGATGGCTACCTCGAGCTTGGCCTGGTTTACAAACCAGTCAATAAACCGCGTCTCAGGTTGAAACTAGATCGTGCCGAGATTGAATGCTTACTTTGACAGTGTCGCAGTAGAGGTGACATGCAGGATCTGTCAGGCGCTACTTTACCGTACCACCTTCAAGGCTGGATAACCCCTGGGTCATATCATTCCCGTACCAGTAGCAGCTGTTAGATTTGTAGGAGGTCGTAAGGAGTTCATGACAGATCTTTTTGAACTGAACCTACATACAGAGCATTTTTCTCGCGCAGGAGAGTCTTCTTCTAGCAAAGACAACTTGATCCTGATCACGTCGGTAACACTGACATGGATTCAAGAGCACACTTATTTTGATATCCTGAAAACGCAAGAACTCGGGAATTCGACGTTAGGTTGACAACCTGCTGACGAAGCTGAGTGAGAAGCCGTGGTGTCCTTTTGTGGACGACGGAAATGAGGTTGACGATGGCGAAGTTGATCTTGTGAGCTCAGACGAGGATTTTGAACGGTCAGGTTACCAAGGACTTCTCAATTACCGTCATCTTATGAAGTACGTACTGATGCTCACCACAAGAACTTTGTCAAAGTCGCTGCCAGTTAAATCTGGCTCGCTTGGTATCGACGTCCCCTAGAACCAGGGTTGCAGTATGTACGCACATATTTATCAGCATTTAGCGACGTCTACTTGCCAGTGTTCTGCATCACTGGCAGGACGGCAAGCTCGTGACGTTTACACTAAAAGGCCTTCCAAGGAATATGCACCTACTGCTTTCTGGTTCCTCTGAAGCATGAATGAGAACGATAAAAGTACACCTGCTAGACTCGAGTGTGATGGATAGGTAATCTGGGTCGAGGCGAGTGAAGCCGAAAGTGAGTATATCATTTCGCATCCAATGCATGTCACTTTACCCAAATTGTTGCGGCAGTTCGGTGGGGTCTAATCTTGGTTGGCCCGGTGGTGAAACGTTCTTGTGGACAACCCAAGAAGATGTTATCGTCGTGCTGCAACAAGAAAGAAAGTCCTCGGATGCACAGCATGGAGCATGCAACGTGCAGAGGTGTCTCCTCGGTTGCGATGGAGATACGATTAAAGTACTTCCCCATGCCCCGCTATGTTTCCGTATGACCCGGCCTCGTTTCCGGCCATTGGCGGTAAGAACTCGCGCACCTGACGCGTTTGATTTGGAGGGGTCTGGTCTATGTCTTAGAGAGTACGGTACTTATATGAGACATACCGATTGTGGAAGAGATTCGCAAGCTCGTGGGCTTGTTTGCCCTGCCAAGCGATCATGATGTGGCTGGTTACGAGACATGTACATGGCTGAGTTCGAATACGAGTCGCGATGGAAATTCGCCCCTTGTCTTTTTGCCATCATCCTCCTCGTCACTTTCTCTCGTTTTCTTGCCTTTCCTTCCTTCCAGCCCGCCGTCCGTTGCGGAGCCGTTCTTTACTTTTCAGAGGGTCTCAGCCCTCTTGACATACGTTTTTGATCATTTCAACGTATTGTTCACATCTCCAGATATGAACAAGAGAGGCTTTACTCAGCTTCGTGTCCGCCATGGCTTCAACAAGCGCGATTGTGAGTAGCATATCCCCTGTCTTTGCGTTCCACTCGTGACCGGTTTCATCCTAGCGTGTGCTGTCGGCGGGTTTTACACCAACCCAACTACAGGGATGGTCGTTTCGACCAACAATCCCCTCAACATTTCCTGGGATACATCTTGCTTGACTGACACGACAGCCGTCGATATCTATCTCATCGCCCCGACTCTTACCAGTACCCGTATTCACGAATGGCAGAACGTCAATTATGCCTTGGGTAGTTATCAGACAACCCTTGAACCCGGGTGGTGGAACAGTTCATCCTCAATGTCGCTTCAGCTCTCGATCGTCACCTCTGGCACCCAACCTTTCCTCAGTCCTTTCCCCGCTGGACCTGTATTTACTGCCACCTACACTGCTCCCACTTCTGGTTCCACGCCGGTCGACACCCCAGATACTGTCACATATGTCAACAATTTCCCCACAAACAGTTCTTCGTCAAAAGGCAAAATCGCGGCAGGGGTGCTCGTTCCACTCTTTTTTATCGCCCTCGGCCTTTACTTCTACATCAAGATCAGTCGTGCTAAGGGAAAAGAGAAACGCAGACGTTTCTCCGAGGCAGTCGACAAACGCATGTCGACCATCTCTTCGGATTGGAAGTCGATCACCACCGTCGGTGCTACCGCTGCTATTCGAAACAGCATCGCTATTTCAGGCACCTCAGGAAACCGTTCCTCTGCCTTTACTTTTGGTGCTATCCGTCCGGTCAGTTCCGTGGCCGTCGAAGGCGATTCCCCGAGCTCAGACAAACAGTTCGCCGATCTGTCTCAAATGACCCAGCTTCGTCCCGGTATCCGTGCTTCAGCGTTTGGCGAGCGCGTCTCCAGGGTATCGTTTGCGGCTGACGTTCGTCCATCTATGGAATCCCGTCGTACTACCACCACCAGTCGTGTATTCCGCACGTCTCGTGCATCAACCTATATCCCCCCTCTCCCGATTCCTGCGCTCCCTCCTCAGAGCGACAGCGGTGACATATCCCCTACACAGACCAAGGGTGCACTGTCTTTAACCGCCGATGATATCAAAGCGCATATAGAAGGTAACCGTGCTGCAGACTCGCTTTCCAATGTGGAGGAGGTTTGGGCCTCGCTCTCTAGTGAGTATGTTTGGTGTACGGTTTGGGCACGATATTTATCAAGTGCATAGTGATGCGTACTGGTGACGGGCAGGAAGCTGGAGACGACTACCTTCTTCCACAAAAGCAAAGTATTGATCTCCCTATGCCTCCATTCCCTGTCCATCCTGCACCTACATCTCCCTCTCCCCCTCCTGGTATGATGGCAGTCTCCGATAATACAATGTCTCCCGATGAGATGTTGCGCGCATATGCCACCCGCAAGATAACATCCCCTCCTACCTCCCCGATTGCCTTCCCCGCACGTGCCCTCAGCTTCAATGGTTCCTCCATGAGAACCCTCTATCATTCAACGAGTCCTACGCCAGACTCGACATCTGACGCCGCTGTGCGTTTTAGCGTCACACAAACAATAGATACTGAGATGAGGTGCCCATCATCATATGACGCTGCTGTGCGTCTCAGTGTCACGCAAACAACGGATACTGAGAAGAGGTACACGTCATCCTATGCATCCGTAGACCCTTACGCCGGTCCTACCGCCTAAGGGAATCATGGTATTGTCGTCTGCAGCATTTCTTCTTGTCTTGTGATGGTTGTTTTTTCTAGCTGGTGTTGGTCTTCTCAAAATTTTAAAATGTAATCTATCCGTGTTTGATGGGGTTGAACGTTTCATTTCCTTGCGTTATTTCTCCAGCATTTCATTTTCTTGTGCAATGACCACTTGCCGAACGTGCTCCCTTTGCGCTCTCCAACGCTGGGACTTATCGATACCTTGGTACCAATTTTTGTTTCATACCCCTCTCCTATCCTATCTTCTCGTCATCATTAACACCAACGGCTTATAGCCTTTTTGATTGCAAGCCGGTGCGACGCGTGCGTTGACCTGATTTGGTTTATCATGACACGTGTGGTTTGCAAAGTTCTACGTTCCCTTATTTTGGGTGCGCATTTCTCCCCTCCTGCCAGGAGCTAGAGCCTTTTGCCTGTTTTTATACACCGTAACCCTGCTCAGTTCAACCTGAAACTGATGCCATCCTGTCGGGTTGTTCAAAGGAGAGGTTATTGAAAATGAACAGACTTGCGGTCCTGAGTTCGGGAGTTCTTTGATTGCGCCTAGCTGGCGGTTACCGCTGTTTATGAAATGTTCGAGGTGACAGTGATCTCGAATCGTGGTGTCATGGTTACATGCACACATGTAAAGCGTGCCGATGCATTCGTTCAACGTTCATCCTCGATCGTTGAAAATTCCAATCGAAGGGGGGAAAAAGGCCGATGCGACGGTAACAATGACACTGAAAGTCATACACCGGACTCTTCGGCGTACGATGACTTTACTTGGGGTTCTTATCGCTGCCATCGAGTACAAAGTATGTGCGGTGCAAGTTCCCCGCGAATCTTTTCATGATTGCCGAGCTTGTTTGTATTGAAAAGTCGAGACGGAGGACTGGCGGTAGATGGAGCGTTTGAACTGTTTAAAAAATGACCCAGTTACGGGATGTGACGTTGCCAGTTGGCGTGCCACCCAGTGACTCGGATGCGTGAAGAGTCGCAAGGGGGTCTTTGGCATAACGGGGAGTACGGAGGCACACAAAAAGGTGACATGTGGCCCTGGGGTCTTGGCGATAGATCAGTCTGAGACACCCTCATCCTCGCTCGACAGAGTTGACTCGGGCGGTGCTGTTCGCAGTGATCGGTGAACTGGTGATTTCCCAGTCGTCTCGGGAAAGATGAATATGGACCCAGAAGTCTATGTACTTGCCAAGGCGGACTAGATTCGAAGGCGGACAACAGGAGAGCCGTCAACACCGTGCCAGTAAACCGATGGGCACACAGATACTGTAAACTCATGGACGACTCGCTTGAACCCGGATTCGCATCGTGCCTTGAGGTTGGTTTGATTCGGTGTGTAGTAGCACGATTGCGACACGGTCCTTCCACAACGATGGGTGAGAGTGTGAAAGGATCTCTCTGCAAATGTTTTACTTCGAGGTTGTAACCTGTGGTTGAAAGTCGGCCCCGTCACCGGCCCGGCGCGCTCGTTCACTCCACTTGGCAAAAAAAAAAACGTGATGATATCCATCGCTCCGAGTCGAGCACGCCTGACGCCGGGAACGGCGCGAGATGGAACAACCGTGACGTACGTCGGCTTCAAGACTCAAGAAGACCGTATGGGACTTGCCAGCACGATCGCCGACCGTGACTGGGTGATGACTGTTGAGAATAAATCTCGACTTGCACAAACTTCAAGTTTGAAGTTCCAGGCTCGTCATCCTGTTTATCCGTCATAGTATGTTAATGGTGGACTACAGCTTCCACTTCTGCAGTCCACATCCTTGCAAAAACTCGGAAGTGATCATGATGGTGACGACCTGCGCGCTTCGCTTCCAACCTGAGAAGAGCGTCGCACATTCATGATGTGATAGAGGACTCAACTAAACAAGTCGGATATGGTGTAATGGCTAACATTACCGCCTCTCAAATTGCATACTGGGGCTCGCGGTAGCTCGGGGTTCGATTCCCCGTATCCGAGTTCTTTTTTTACGGCCATCGTAGGTATGATCGTACTTGACGTTCCTTTAGTGGGTCCACTCATTTCATAGGGCAAAACTGTGACACACTGTCTGGTGTGCTTGTCGAAGAATTCACCTTTCGGAGAGCGGCTCAGTGGATGGTACTGTTGGTAGTGGCAGCTCAGTATTAAAGAATGCAGCACTTCACTCAAATGTTGAAAGCGAGAAGCTCACTAACTGACCAATTATTACCAGACTTGGCAGATCGTAGGAGGTTTGCCATGATGTCGAGGTCTGTAAAGTTCGGTCATCGGACTAAGGTCTGAAAACACGAG
The DNA here is from genome assembly GCA_003316335.1 of Hemileccinum impolitum. Taxonomy (NCBI): domain Eukaryota; kingdom Fungi; phylum Basidiomycota; class Agaricomycetes; order Boletales; family Boletaceae; genus Hemileccinum; species Hemileccinum impolitum. The sequence continues at coordinate 136,977 of QFEQ01000818.1, read as the reverse complement.
CCCCTCTTTACTCAGGAACTGCCGCAATGGCTGAAACCTTGCTTGCGCTTTTTGATCCTTCAAGTCGGGTTCACTTGAAACAACTGTTTTATGATCGCCAGAACAACGTTCCATATACCGCCGAAGACCGGGTTGTCTATCAGCGTTTGCCATGGGGTGCGCTGCAGTGAACGGAGGGGAACCCGAAGAAGTCCTTGGGGGTTGTATTTTCCAACACTAAACGAACCCAGGCATATCTCTTAGATATCTCTCAGTGACTGTATGTTCATACGACTGGACACGATTCGATATTACTGGTTGAACTCCTTGGATGTCTCTTGTAGACAGTTTTATGCATAGGCGAGAGTATGCGGGCCAATGATGCTCCAAAAATGCCCTGGGTTCGATCTGACGGTAGCGGTAGTAGAGGCGGCTCGGTGTGACGATACAGCATAGAACTCTCGATGACACAAGAATAACGCGAAACTGGCGACGGCTACTAATACATATGTCGACTCGGAGGAAAGGCAGTGCGGCATGGGTGCGTGCATCACTCCTGGGTGGAAGGGAGGGTTGACAAAACGAGTGTGGCACTGGAGCAGAGCAAGGTAAACGTTAGCTTGAAAGAGAACGCACATAACCGGACCCGGCTCAGGTAGCACACAACATGATGTCCTGTGGGCTGTTGCATGACATCCCCAAATGCTAATAACCAGGAGTCAGGCGGAGTGGACGAAGAATGGGTGCTTGCCTCCTGTGTCAATGCGTCGATAAAGCGTTAAACTCCGTACTATATAGGCCCACAGGTTAGTGAAAGCGAGCGTCGAGCACGTGGCTCCTAGACAGCATGTCAGTACATATACCTAGGATTCTTGAGTCCTGACAAGTGTGTCTTCTCGTCGAGATTCTGCTTTTGGGAGACTACGTCAGCCTCACTGGCATCTCGCGCCCTCTTAGGCATTTCTAGTACTCGCCAAGACGAGATACCTGCTCGCGCCCATTGTGGCCAACATAATATACATCGATCATCCAATCGATTAGGTTTGGTATTCGGGAACAAGTCAAGTCATACCGATCAAAGCGGTTACAGGCTCCCTCAGCAGGGAAACGTTTCCGCAGAGGCAACTTCTACTCTGACAAGTTCATATCCGTCTCTTCGGCATCTCCCTGCACGTTTACCAATAAATATCATTCGTATATAGCCTGTAACCACTTACTTTGTCCTCTTGGAACTGGCGCATGCGCTCGCCTGTGAGGGTCGAATCAAACCGATCAATGTTGATAACCGCAGAATAGAGATTAATTTTCTTCTTCTCGATATTCGCTAGGTTTGACAGGCTTTGAGTTCGTAACGACGTTGCCTTGGACTCTGAATCTGTCAGAAATACGTGGCACCGTGTACGCACATTGGAGAATTTCTTAGGAAGATCATCACGTCCATAGACCTTCTTGAACCCAGTATCCTTTGCGTCATGTGTGGCAGCGACGGTCATCTGAACCGTAATCACGAGCTTGTTGGTGAGGATAATGGCATCGAGAGAAGCGAATGTCTGGACAGCGGGAACCAAACACATTGGGCGCTCGTGTAAGTCATGGATGTCCGCATCATTGAGATCGCCGAGCTTGTGGAAAAACTGCATTCTGTCTCTGCACGATGGGATTATGAGGTCAGGCGAGCCCTGCTCAGCGGCAACACATAAAACGTGCTCTTCGGCTGAAGAGTGGCGTAACCACAGGAGTACGCTAATCTCGAATATGTGACCTGCTGATGAGGCGAACCAGGGGTGCCCGCTGATCGTGGTGTACATAGTATGCCGCGTAGCAGAATCGCGATCAGCGTAGGCGCGTGATATGAACCCAAGGAGGTGAGGTGATGCAATGCGGATGGTTGCCTCTTGCCTGGAGTCATCCATTGGCTCTGCGACAATGAGTCGGTGCGACGCCGATTTTTCTTCCAACAGCATATTTAAATCACAAAATTGTTCGAAGTTCCGGGTGAACCGACTCGCGAGGGCAGCCACAGCCGCTCGATGCTGCCTAACTTTATTGGGGTCCAATAACAACGAGATGCAGGTGCGTGCGGAAGGGCCCCATAACCTATAATTCTTGACCAAATTTTCAAGATTGAGGTCAAGTATTAGACTATATGAAGATATCAGCGTGAACATAAGTGGCGAAAATTATGTTGAACTTACCCGAGGGCCTCAATCTCATCTTGAGTAATCACCTCCATCCAGTGAATAATCGCCAACTCATCCTTGATCCACCCTGCCGAAATCCGTAATGGGGATGTAGTTTGAACTATCACAGCCTTTTTCACTTGGCATGCAAGTCGAAAGGCGGGACACGGCCCTTCAAACATGTCGTTGGCATCAGCAAGGGCTCATGTTCCACGTGGCATATGTTTCGCCGATAGTGACGCATTGTCGTATAGCCTAGCGCCTCCGCTGTCGAAGAGAACAAATTCGTCATACACTTGAAAAGCAACGGGCTGTTTCTGATTCAAGAGGCGAAGCAGAAGATAATAAAGGAAACAGGTTTTTCCTAGTTTGAGAGTTGGATGGTGACTGTTAGCAAAGTCACTAGACCGCGGCCACTTTGACATGCATACCAATTCCTGGTTGCCCAGTGATAACCATGCCACCCGTCCTAGGGTTTTGCTTATACGACGTGATGTAGTGATAGGTAACATCATAGTCTTCGCGGACTAGAAGAACCTCTTCGCGGTAGTAGAGGCCAGTTCTCAGGGGGTCGGTCTGCTCCTGTGTTAAATGCTTGAGGTTATCACGGCCTGGCACAGGCTCCAGTAATTCGTCGAGGTCTTTCCCCCAAAATCTGGTGTGAATGAGGCCGGCAGCGTTGACGGCGTCAGCGTCCATAGTGCAGTGTCTGGATGCAGCCGAAGGTTAAGTGATGTCAGACTCCCCCATTTTTGTTGTGCCTGTTTGTGTGTGTTACGAAACCCCCCAGCTTGAACACAGTTATTGAAGAATCATTAATTCCTTTACAATGCTGTAGGAGCAGAGCATTTCTTATCCAAGCAGACATCTTGTCGAAGGAAAGCGCGAAGAATATAATTAGCCTGGTCATCAAACTAGAACGTAATGCTAGTGGGGGCACAGAGAAAGAATGTGGGGCACGTAAGTACATGTACCAGGAGGAACTGGCACGCTTCGTTCCAGTAAGGCTTCGAGTAATTAACCTGTAATGTGAAGAGCGAGATCTGATTCAATTGAACATCCCATCCAGTCTCGCAGAGGTTTCGCGACATTCGACCGCATCCAGCACTCACACAACAAACGAAAGCAGTACAGGGCAACGCCGCATCTATTCAGATTATATCCACACCCGCGTCTTCCTCGTTGCGGGACGGACTGGATGCACTGGCGCGACCGACGTCGACCGGGACATCCGGACCGGGGAACACGACCTTCCGATTTCGGGTTTGATGGCGCGTTCACGGCCAAGAGAGTCCTCAACGACGTCTCCCCCGAGCGACGCCTTGATCAAGAATGATGATTAGAGGCTCGAGTTCAGTTCACCCATCCCGTTTGCATCACGACCCACTCCGACCAAACCAGTATCAGAGTCAAAGACCGGCACACTATGGGATATCGATGAGTTTGCATATTCAGAGCCGCAGACGTCTGTGTCGACGTACCATCCCGGTCGCTTACGGATACGCCTGGTGACTTTGACTTTGGTGATCGCGAGGATTCAGATGCGAAGGACACGTTCGGGATTTGCAGTAGTCATGCTAAGCATCCCGAGGATGATATACTGGGTGCTCTGGGCAAGCCAGTGGTATGAAAACCTCCACGTATCACCTTGCTGAAAGCAAGGTCTTATCAGCACCGAAACAAATACGCGTCCCTTTGCGGTTAGATCAACCCAGATCCTACATACACAACATTTTACACGATCGAATCAATAGCAAGATCGGAGGCACTGAAACATCATCAACAGATCATCCAAACCAAGAGAAGAAGAGACGGGGAAACAAAAAAAAAAGACCTGGTATGGATCCCAAATTGCTACTTTTTACTCTTTTTTTTGGTTTCCGTGTTCGCATCACATCGTGAACACGTCGATTTCTTTCATGTCCCCCGTCAAAAACGCGGGATACTGTTTCACAACGTCACTGGGTCAGTACAGAGTCGGCCTTGCTACCGTACGAACGTACCTTGAGCCCGACCAATCGCTCGTCATCGATCATCATCCCCGAGTAGTCGCCCTGGACCTCCCGAAGCACCTCACGATAGGGTAACCCGCTCTCGACGGCGTCGATAAAGATGCTGGGCATGACGATGCACGTAGGGTAGTCAACGATGCCGCTGCGCGTCGTCTTGCGTCCCGACGCTAACCGCTCTACATCATGATCCACATCGGCATCGCGATCATCATCGTCGTCGTTGTCGTCGTCGTCGACAACAACGCGCCCACGGCGCACATTGAAATCGAGTACTTGAACCGTGCTCTTGCCCGTTTCTGGCGTGGGTAGAAGCAGCACGACACGCTGTCCGTGCACATATCTACCGCCCCCCAAAAATAAATCAGCTTCTCACTCCAACGGCGACGACGGTGCACGCACCTCAACCATTGAAAGATCCCTACGCAGGGTAACATCCGGGCGTGCGTGCGTCCCCACTCGGACCAAGGCACCACGATCGCGCTGCCCGCTCCCTCCGCCGCACGATGCGCCAGCCCCTTTTTGACATACTCGTTCAACGCGTGGTTGTGCACAAAGACGCACACCCTCGGGCGCATGCGTGGCGTGTCCAACGTCTGCAGATGAACGTACTGCATGGTCACGACGTGGATCCGTGCCTCGTTGGACGACACGAAGAGCTTGTCAGGCGGGCACGTGGCGAGGAACGGACCCGTGTGTGTGCCGACGCCCAACAAGCAGACCGAGGGCTGGACCGCGGGGAGGTGGAGCGTGGCGACGTGGGTGAGCGTGGATACCGGGGTATCGTACGAGGGTGGCGAAACGTCCCCGTCGGTGCGGCCGCAAGTAAACGTAAAGAGCTCGAGCGCGCCGCCGCCGCGTCCCGTCGTGATAAGGAGCGTACGGCTGTTGATAAACGAAAAATCCCATGTACCTAGGGGGAAGTGTCCGTCACCTCGGTCCTTGTCCACCGGTCAGCAATTCAAGTCAGTCAGAACCGAGACTTGAGACGTACCACGACCAGGTCGCCCGTCTTCCAATTCCATATCGTGATGCGGGGTGTGGAAGGCTCAATGCAATACATCACCCCCACCACGTCATCGACGATCTGGACAAACACGCTCGCCATGGGGTAAAACGCCTGCGTACACAACACCGGCTCCCTCGCCTCCGGATGTACCTCGTTCGTCGAGAGCGTCCTCACATGCAATTCCAACACGCCAGGCAACATGGCCACCATCGGCCTTTCCAAGTCCCCATGCGTCAGTCACCTCGAGAGGAGAAGAAGAAGAAAGTAGAGAGGGGGAGGACGTACATGCCGAGATGTTCACCCCCTTTGAGCAACACCATCAAATCCTGCGACGGATCCATCGCAAAATCGCGCGTCGGGATTCCTAGATCGTCGCGCATGATCGTCGTGCGCCGACAGTCCGCGTCGGCGTCGGCATCGGCGTTCCCCCGCCCAGGGAGCCACGTCGCATACATGGCGCGCGAGCCAAGGAGGTGGAGCACCTCGTCGCCCTCGCCCTCGCCATCGCCACCATCCTCATCCTCACCCCCGCCATCACCCTCGCCATCACCCTCGCCCTCGCCATCCTCATCGCCACCCCAATCGTTCCACCCAGTAAACGCAGCAGTCATCCCCATCCCTAACCCCCCAACACGCCCATTCGCCCCAGGCTGCGTCTTGCAAAACACACCCCCAACGAGCTCGTACGCACAGCAAGGGCCTGGCGTCGGCACCGTCACGCAGCGCGTCCATGTGAGCGTCCGCCAGGCGTGTCGCAGTTGACGGAGGTGCGCGAGACGGTCGCCCGTCGTGAGCAGTGGGTGGCGGGGGTGTGTCGGTGTCGAGGGGGACCGCTCGTCGATCATCCCGTCTTGTACGAGCTCGATACGGTACTGCAGTTCGTGCGACGCATCGATGATGTCTCTGATTCGCTTGCATACCTACAATCGATGTTAAGACGCTCGTCAGCATCAGGAAAAGGTGCGCAACTGATCGACATTGGACGACCGTCCGACACTCGACAAAGCCACATATCGCAGTGAGCAACTCGGGCGGGAGATCGATGAGACAAGTACACGTCGTCGTGCGGCGAACGTCTGGCGCGCGCATCGTTGACGATGGTTTCAAAAGATGATTAGATTACGTACTAATGGTACCTAGTATGTGTTTACGTCGGCCACGTCCTCGCCCATGATCTTGGCGACGAGCTCGTTCCCATTGTGAACAGGCGCCTCGTAGACCGCAAACGCAGCCTTTTTCTCGCCCGACCCCTCGCTCGACCATCCCTTCCGTCTATCCGTAAACACGGCGTCGCTCCGGTCCAACAACATCCCCAGATCACGATCACTCAACACGCCCTGCTTGCCCTCGCGCGTCTCCGGGACGACTTCGATATGGTCACCCTCTAGCTTCAGCAACGCAGCTGCCATGTCGGTGATATTGTCCGCCTTGGTCCGTCCCACCTGTCCTGGCATCTTGAACTTGCCTACAAAAAATGATCAATCACACAACAAGGGAAAAAAAAAAGCACGAAACCAAGCATACCCTTGGCAATCACGAGTGCCTCCAGCTTGCGCTTCTCCGTCGCACGCTGCATGATCCGCGTCTCGATCGTGTGCGCCGTCACCAACCGAAACACGAGCACAGGTTTCGTCTGACCAATCCGATGTGCCCTGTCCTGTGCCTGGATGTCCATTTGCGGGTTCTGGGTATTCCGTTAGCACGCAGCGTCTCTCCCCCCCCTCGCTCACATTCACCCAATCTTGGTCATAGAAAACGACCGTATCTGCAGCGGTCAATGTGATCCCCAGCCCTCCCGCACGTGTGCTCAGCAGGAACAACATCGGTGCATTCGCCTTCTCTCCCCCTTTCTGGAACCGATTCATCTGCTCACGACGTTCCAGCGGGCTCGTCGACCCATCAATTCGGCAAATGTGCCACCCCTTGAGCTCGGTCGCCCATGTCTGTCATGCGTGTGCGTGAGTGACGCTCCAAGCTTTTCGGTGAGACACACACACCTCGATAATGTCCAACATGGTCGTAAACTGGCTGAATAAAAGTACCTTGTGCTTGGTACGAAACAATTCATCCAGCAGCCGCTCGAGCAGCATCATCTTCCCACTCGCATCAACCAACTCTTCCGTCGTCTCCGGTAACGACTCGGTTGGATCCCCAAACAACGCCGGATGCGAACACGCCTTGCGCAGTTGCATCACCGTGTTCTGAAGACGCATGTTGTTGACCCCCTTGACTGGTCCGCCGTCAGCACCATCCAGTGCCGCAAACACAACGGCCCGCTTACCACTTTCCCGCATCCGGTGCTGTCTCCCGACCTCTGCCACGTCCTCCTCCGCCTTCTTTGACCCATCTCCCGCCTCCCCCTTTTCTATCCGTTCAAAATATTCCTCGTCATCGCCATCCAGGTCATACCTTCTCTTCTTGCCCTCTCTCAGCTGTCTCGGCGCATTCACGTCGACCAATTTCTCCTTTTCCGTCGACGCATCCTCGGTACCGTTTCCGATTAAAAATCGACGAATCCGACCCTCGACGATCTCGTCGTACAAATCCCGCTGTTTCACACTAAGCGGTGCGTAAATGACGTACTCTTTTTTAGGCGGCAAGAGACCCTCAACGTCGGCCTTGAGACGACGCAACAAAAAGGGTTTGAGGATGCCATGGAGCGTGGAGATGAGGTGGGTAGATTGGGTGGATGACAGCCGGGATTGAAGGGTGCCAAGATTGAACCTGATGTTGACGTGAGTTCATAATCGATAGACGTAAGCGAGAACAAGACACGAGGGAACGGTACCGACCATTCCTGGAAGGTATCCAAGTCATCAAAGATATCCGGAAGAATAAAGTTGAGCAACGACCACAACTCTGCGAGGTTATTCTGCATACGTCAATGCGCGTGATATCAAGACGGCAAAGACACATACATGAAGTGGCGTTCCCGTCAAGATCATGCGCCCAGCGCTAGGGTATTTTTTAATTTCCTGAATGAGTCTACAATGCAGATTTTTTAATCGATGACCCTCGTCAACGACGATATAGCCCCAATTGTACTTTGACAAGTGGGGTTGATCCCGGATGATCATCTCATACGTCGTTACGACAACCGGAAATGTCTGTTGGGTCTGACGTGGCAACGTGGTTTTGCAGGGCGACGCGGTGGCAGGTACACGTTTATGGTCATCCTTGTCCTCGTCTTCATCTTGGTCATCCTCCGCGTCCGACGTGCCATCTTCGCCTGAACTAATTTTGCGTCGCTTGACACGGTTGGCCCCGTGTGTCTTGGTCACCTGTACCTCGGCATTGGTTTTGCCAATTCTAGCTTTTCCCCTTTTGACTTTTCCCCGTGTGGCCATGATCCGTTCGCCAGGTGTGGCAACTGCTTCGGACCCATCATCTGGCTCACGCATCAGGGTACGTCGAAGCTCTGCGCGTTCGGCAGGTGGGCCGTGATACATACATACAGGGATCTGCATAGGACATGAGCGTCTTAATGACGAGTCATCAAATAGCATGGAAACGGACAGCAGGTGCAAAGCGACGGAATTCATCGATCCAGTTGTGGATGACGCTGAGGGGACAGACGATCAAAAAGGGCCTGAAATGACCCAGTTCCCGAAGATGTGCATTGAAGGCAATCACTTGAAGCGTCTTTATCTTGCCGTCAGCTTCTGCAAAACGCCGACTGGACGGGACACAGACCTTGCCCAACCCCATCTCGTCCGCTAGAGATACGCGTCAACAGCATGCGCGACACAATCATGGGGCTACGCACCCAAGATGCCGGATACGCCATTCTTGTCCAACGAGACCATCCATTCGACACCCTCGAGCTGGTACTCCTTGAGCTTTCCCCCCGTCACCAACGCGGGTTGTAAAAATTTGGGACGCGTGCCGGGTGCGTCCACCGTGCTCGTCGGTTTGACTGTAGAGGGCTTCTCAAACGCGGGCTGTTCCTCGGACTGTTGATGAACCCGGCGTTTGGGTGCCTTGCGGGATGTACGCTTCCGTGGGGCATCCGAAACTGGGGTGACGTGCATGGCAGCGCGCAAAGCCGAAGTGCGTTTCTCCTTGTCCATTTGTTCGCCGAGGAGATTCGAGTAGGTGAATGATTTTTCGAGGAGGCGTTGTAGGCGGGTGAATCGGTCTCGGAATTGCTGTGTATGGATCGTGAGTGACGAGAAGATGAGACGGTGAGGCGCGTACGTCGTCTTCTTGTAACTAGAGAGATCGCGGTGGTGAAGTGAGTGGGCGGAAGGCGGACGGGGAGGTGACGTACTTGAGGGGTGTCGAGTTGGTCCGAGGGTGGCGTTGAAGGAACGGACACGAGATGGGATGCAGACATGATGATGGACGGAGAAGAAGAAAAGTGAAATGTTTGATTATGTTATCAAGGACGCGAGAATGCCTGCCCTACAGTACAATAAGAACTAGTATCTGTACCGAGTCGAATAATCTGTCGGACCAGCGTCAGAGACATTCAAGAGCAGAGAGAGCAGACGAACCCTTGGGTGAGACGACGAGACCACGACCCTTGGAAGCCCCACGGTAGACGGTCTCGATGATGTCGATGAGCTGATAAAGGCGGGGGTAAATACATGACGCTCGGAGGAAACGGGATATGCGGACTTCTTGCTTATTGTCCATGGCCCAGTTTCTGAGATCGGATCAACAACCATACGGATCGCTGAGAAAGACGAGACGCACATCTTGTTGTTGTTGCCGGTACCGAGATCGATCATGATGTGCTTGTTCCTGGGAGACGATGAGCGTACGGCGTGGCGCACAAAATGGCACGGACCGGTAAAAGAACATGACGGTACACGGATCGTAGAGCTCGTACATCTACACATCGATCAGTTCTCGGCGGTAGAGAGCGGTGATGGTAACAGACCTTGTTGAAGTCTGGCACGGCGGTGATATCGACGAGGTAGATGACGGCAAAGTTTTGCACCTTTTCTGCGGCCGAGTAGAGGGTCTCGTCCATGGTCATGCACTGTGTGTCCCAGTCATGTCCGAAGCGAATGACGACGACGCGGTCCTCTTCCGATTTGATGGCCTCGTCGACATGCCAGCCAGAGGGGAGATGGGGAAGAAAGTAGGACATGGTGCGGTGATGATGACAAGGCGATGAGAACCGATTTCGGTGCGGGTCCGGCAGTGCACGCGTTTTTCATTCATGCGCGCGGTTGTGTCTCATCTCGTTTTTCGGATATTTCGATAATCCAACGACAATCGCATCTTTGCATGGAGGCCCCTCATCATCATCATCATCATCATCATCATCATCAAAAAATTTATTCAAGTCGGGCGCGGAAGCGAAGCGTAACCAACTAAACTTTAATGAGTGAATTGACAGGCCCTGACACAGTTCAATTAGTTCAATGTCGTCGTCGTCGTTGTCATCCTCGTCGTCGCGTCGCCTCGGGTCGGCTCACTCGCTTGCCATCGCCAACGGCCCAGGAGCAGTTCCATGTTCCAGGGAAATTTCGTTACTCAGCGGGTTATTGTCACTTTCAATGTTCCTCCTCACGAGCTTATTTTTGCACCAGGTCCGCGCTTGTCTTCCATCCCCCTCCTCCCCCCCCCCTCCC